>JAPYYV010009845.1:0-11681 GCA_030522625.1 Copidosoma aretas
CGGATGATAACTACTTTCATTGTTACGGAATTGTAGTTGTTCTTTAAAATACAGATCAAGGAAAATATGGTTTTTTAGAGCGCTCACTACTAATTCAATGCCCTTACTGTTATCACACAGTCATATATAAGTCAGTTGTAAGAAGTATGCGATAAGAGTCAATAAATTTAAAGTTCAATGCAAAACATGTGTGTTATAATAAGATCTTTTCAAAACAACTATGTCCTTAAATTCTGCGGCAGATACTTCTCAGCTTATTATCGCTTATTTATTGTCACTCTTCCGTTTGTTACACAACTTTTTTAGGATATTTTTACTATTTATGTATTGGAATGCCTAGTGAATAAAAAATTCACACTCTCTATACTTTTATCATCTAATTCTTATCTTGTGTACAATAATATATTTATATATTTATACTTTAATGAGTATAATAAGAGTTGTACTTTACATTTTGGATTACCCTGATTTCCTACTTTACTGGGATTTCATAGTCGAATTACCGTATTTAAAAAAAAAATCCATTGTGATTCATTGTTTCATAGTCAGATTCTATTGATCCATGGCTCGAATAAATGGTTATTGTGTCCATATAGTAGGTCAGAAGTGGAATTTGAATTATATGGCTTAGTAAGATTGTAATAAATCCAATTATTAAATTTTTACAAAACCGGTCATTTAAATACGTTTCAAATAACAACCTTAATAATATATAAAAAAATGTTTTTGCTTTGAGGGGCATAGTAAGACTTTACATTACATTTTAAATCATTTGATACCTCTCTTCGTTCTACAATTGATAAAGTTCTACGTTATTTTGAAAAACAGGACCTATATCAGATGCACTTCGAACGATTTTGATCATTAAAGGTATAAAATCCTTTTTTTCAGTTACATTAGTTGATTCTCGTAGGAGCGTTTAATAAATTATGTTTTAATCATTATAATTAGTCAGAGCAGCTCGAAATGGATTAAAAATCCTAAATTGTGAAAAACCTTTTTGTTAAACAAATTTCAGCACATAATATGACTAAACACTCAGTAGCAGGTTCAATTCCAACGAATAACAGACGAAAAATTACTTATGCGAGTAGTGTTCAGAAATACTTCTAAAATTCAAAAACATCTAGGTTATGTTATCGTTAAAGACATCCCATGATAATTTTTCTGAATTTTCTATGCAATCATCAACAAATAAAAAAAAGGCATATCAATATCTTTTATTTTACAGGAATATTTAATTTGGACCAGCTTGAAATGTTTTTCGATGACACGTTTAAGGTTATGTTTGAAACTTAAACATTTTTGAGAATCTGTGATAATAGAGAAATTTTACCTATAATCCACCCAAGCACTCTGTAACAAGTTATATTGAAACTTAATTTTTATTGATAACTTTTATATAAATCGCTAAAACTTACGTTACTTTAAGGTTATGTGATAGTTATAAACTTCTGGCTTTGATGTTTCAAAATCCACTATGCCATTACCAAGAAAAAAAAAAAAAATCGTATCTCTATCTATTTTTTATCTGGAGCTAGTTGATTTTGACCAGCTTAAAATGTAATCTAAATCAATGTTTTAGGTTAGGTTTGATAATTTGCAACCTTAAACATAAAGCTAGAGACACGTAATCCTTATGAAACCCTTTTAAAAAGTTATGTTATAACGAATGTATGACTAAAAACGAGTTTCTAATTGTTTGAAAAAACGAAATCGCCAAAACTTCATATGTTTTTAGGTTATGTCATCATTATTAACATTTGGCTCTAATTTTTCCAAATGCGCAATGCGATAACCTACAATTTAAAAAAAACCGTTTCTCTATCTATTTTATATCTGGAGCTAGTTGATTTTGACCAGCTTGAAATGTAATTTTAAACAATGTTTTAGGTTAGGTTTAATATTTTGCAGCCTTAAATATAAAGTTAAAGACACGTAATCCTCATGAAACCATTTTAACAAGTTATGTTATAGCAAATGTATGACTAAAAACGAATTTCTAATTGTTTGAAAAAAAGAAATCGCTGAAACTTCATATATTTTTAGGTAATGTCATCATTATCATCATTTGGCTACAATTTTTCCAAATGCGCGATTCGATAACCTACAATTTAAAAAAAAATCGTTTCTCTATCTATATTCTATCTGGAGCTAGTTGATTTTGACCACCTTGAAATGTAATTTAAAGCAATGTTTTAGGTTAGGTTTAATAATTCGCAACCTTACATATAAAGTTAAAGACACGTTATCCTCATGAAACCATTTTAACATTTTATTTTATAACGAATGTATGACTAAAAACAAATTTTTGATTGTTTGAAAAAAAAAATCGTCAAAACTTCATATATTTTCAGGTTATGTCATCATTATTAAAATTTGGCTACAATTTTTTCAAATGCGCTACGCGATTACCAACAATTAAAAAAAAAAAAAAACGTTTCTCCATCTATTTTCTATCTGGAGATATTTGATTTCGACCAAAGTTACCTCCGTGTTAATCGTTTCAGAACATCGTGCGGCATCTCGGTCTGCTTTATATATTACCTCCGCTAAGGTCAAGATATGTTTTCCCTCTTGTCGAGACGCTTTCTCGTGTGTCCTCAAAAATATTGTTGATTTCAAGATTCGCCTCGTTTATTACTGTTTTTTTTCATTGGCCAGAATTTTATGGTATTTAAAATCATATTCCGCTCATTTATAATGATCATAATTCAATAAATCTTTTGTTAAATCAAGTTGTGCTAGTGGCTGTTCCTAATGGGTAATTTTAAGTGCTCTTATTCAATAAATTATTATGCTAATTGATTTTTTGCGTACATGGCGAGTAAATTACCTATACGTTTACTTTCCAAGTATCTCCTGCCAAAGTAGTCCTGGCAATGTAAAAATAAATCGTACAGGCCATATCATCTATGAATTCCTAACAATGTTCTTTGAGCCGGATTTATTTCATGGGCTGGGAAGAGCGTATGGGCACCACTAAGTGTAACTGTTTAGTTATCTTGGTTTCCCGTAATAATTTCATTTAATTGCAGCCATCTCGTTCGCGTGTGCTTCTCTAAGTAAACAGTGCAGTGAGAGCCAAATCATAACAAGAAGTGTCTTTAGAGTAGAGTCGAGCTTTCTCTATCTCGCTCGTACGCTTTTGTTTCTTTGTACTAGAAGCGTGACTTATGCGTGGTAGTTGGACTTCGTTTGCTGTTAACTACGTTACAATTGCTGTGCTCGAGTTTTAAGTGTCTTTAACGTAGAGCTCAGCTTTTTCTCTCTCTCGCTCGTACACTCTTGTCTCGCCTTACTAAAAGTGTGGTCTCATCCTAGTCGTGACATTCTTTTTGTTAACTACGTTGGTTTTTGTGCTTGAGCATAATCATTTAAGCTTGGATAGTTTACAATCGTAGCCATTACTTATACTACAGCACACACGTTCTTTACATTACAGCTATTATATGGAACCTTGTAGGTGGTGTTTCCACCTTCATTATAAATTGTTTGTATTTCTCATAATCCCACGAAATTTTCGCTTACCAGCACTATATTTTCGAATGTGCTTAAACTGCACTGTATTTATTTTTTATGATAAATATTTCTAGTGTCTTAAACTTCAAAATCTATTTTATTTATCTTCTCTGTCTCTCTAGTCAGGAGAGAGACCGATCAAAGTACTCATAGGCACCATCGTACTTTCTTCAAGTGCATGTTTTTTTCGCTCTTAATATTTGAACTAAAGCCTTACGTTAGTGTGCGTACAATTAATTCAACACCAGCCACTAAATACTTCTGTTTGCTGGTAATTTCAAGGTTAGTGCGTATACAGACCAAATGCCAAGGGCTCAATCACTCAAAGTCATAAACAAATTTACTCTGTCGTTATAAAACGTCTGGCCGAACCAGAAGTTTCTTCTGCCGTGAAATTTTAAGCCAAGGTGGCAGAAAAATCATATGGTCTCCACCGTCTAACCACTTCTAAATTTTTAGCTGCTGGACACTTGAAATTTTTAACGTAAATTCTAATGACAGGTATAAATCAACAGCTAAGTGCAAGTAAAACAAGTGCAAGAATTGCATAATTCATATAAATAACAACTACGAATAGTAAGTGTATTCTTAAATTAAGTTATTATTTAGATAATTGGTAAGAACTTAATAGTGTAGTAAATCAATTTTAATCGGCCATTTAAGGTCTTCGAAAGCGAAGTGCTCGCTCCCGAAATATTAATCTCTCTTTTAGAATATCACTTTTAACATCGTGGTTAATCTTATCATCGTTCTACTTTGCTTAACAATAGTTACTTCTCTTATCAAATTAAGATATATTTTTATCATCACAAATGAAAGGTTGTTATCAAACGCAGGAGGAGCTTCACGCTAAACTAAAAAATGCCTGGGTCAATTTTCAGGCGCTTGGCCAAGCGAAATTGATCTACGGCCAAGCAGTTGCTTGTCAAAAACAGCTTTACCTTTGCTAAATTATAACACATTTTCACGTAAATTACGATCATAATTATTTCAAAAGAGGGGTATTTAAGAAGGGTCACTAGTACAATAGTTACTGGGAATCTTTTGATTGTTTCGATTGTCTCGTCCCACTTACGTATCATCAAAACAATTCTCCATCAATTGATCCAGCACAAGTTACAACAACCTCTAGCCTACTAATTATTGAATTGCCTGGACTTGCTATAATAGGGACAAGTGGACAAACTTCAGTGATGTTTTTCGAGTGTTAGAGCACAATAAAACTGAAGATATCCCTATAATAAAATACTATCTCCTACGATTAAACGTATGTGATGATGCAGCTGAGCTTGTTAAGAATCTTCTACTAACTTTTGAAAATTATTATCAAGACTGGACGGCTTTTACAGACTAATATGATAATAAGCGTGGATTTATTTCAAGTTATGTTAATTTATTAATTAACGCTGCCATACAAAATAACTTACTTGCTGAACTGAAAAACCTGATCAGTGAAAAGACCATTCGCAGCCCTTGTACGTCTTGATAGTTTACAACATGGCTTTCAAGATTTATGTATAGGCCTTGTGTCAAGAAAATTAGGTCATGGGACAGCTAAGGACTGGCAAAAACTCATAGGTGATTCAACTGAACCCCTGATCCCCACTTTAGAGAAGTTCTGAATAATCAATTCATCACTTTAAAAGCTTGTGTCCCAAAACCTAAAGCTTGTCAGAATATAACCCCGTATGATAAAAGACTTATACGTAAGAAGGCTATTATATTTTAACTTTTTATCAGGTTAATTCTCCTGTCAGCGGAATCCTTTCTCATTTCTGTCATAAAGATCATCGTATTTAAGATTGTGAACTTTTCAAGGCTAAGACATGGGAACAATAGAAGGAGATTTAACAGAGAGCTAAAATCTCCCTAGATTGCTTGGATACGCATTCAATAGAACAATGTAAATAGAGTCTAAAGTTTAAGGTATATGGAAAGAGCCATTATACATAAATGCATCGTGAAACAAGCTCTGATGAATCTCCGTCTCACCCTTCAAAATATTAAAATTTGTATGACGATACAAAATCGAACGAGCCTAAAGTAGTCCTAACAACACTATTTTTACAAAGGCAGCACTCTATAGATTGAGCTACAGCAAGAGTTTTTGCTATAGCTTTATCAGGTCAACGTTTGCTTGTATGCGCCCTAATTAACTCCTGCTCTCAGGCTTCCATAATAATCGAATTTGTATCTCAGCAACTTAAGTTGCAGCTTCAGTGAGCTAACGTTTCTCTGACTGTAGTAGGTGAAAATACATTAACTGTAGCTAAATAGTCGGTAGATTGAACTGTCGTTCCTCATTTTGAGTCCAGTTTTTCTTGCAAGCTTATTGTGCTTGATATCAATAAAGTGTCATTGTATCAACCGGAGAGTCATGAAATTACAAAGCTTAGCCATTTAATTAATCTCGAATTGGCTGATCCTTATTACTTGAAGAACGACCCTGTTTCATTTACTGTTGGATGCTTTAATCCAGACACTTGAATCCGGACGCTTTAATCTATGCTGGAATGATAAAAAACTTTATACTTGAAAATAGTTCTGAAAAACCAATTCCTTCAAAGTCGTTGCTTGGTTGGTTACTTTAAGACTCCATGAATGGTCAATGTGGTTTTTAGTGAAAACATCTAAAAACTTTCCACGTAAAAGAAATCCCTTATCTGTCTGAATTTCTGCAAAAATTTTGGCTGGTTAAAGAGCTACCTAAAAAAATTCCTTTACTTACTGATGAAGAGAAGAAGTGCGAAACCCTTTATCGAGAATCTTGTAATCGTGACAATTCATGGCGTTTTACAGCCACCCTTTAAACAAACTTGTAGCCCTCTTCTTGACTCAAAAACTAGATTGTTTTTGTTAGCCAAGTGTATTTCTTAAACTAGAATTACCTTTCAGAACTAACCCTGAATAACATTAGGAATATTGTAAGTTCAGACATATGTACCTTGATTTAACATTACATGAAATCAGCTAAGCCAGCCCCTAACTTTCTCAATTGGTATATTCTTTATCATAAAGTTTTACGTGAAGCTAGCACTACTACCAATTTAAGAGTAGTTTTTAATGGCTTATTGCTACCAAGTCAGGTGGTTTTTTAAATTTTTATTAGAAGTTGGTAGCTATGTATGACCTACTTTCAAATGGTATTGATATAGATTTGTATTTACAACCGATGCTGAAAATATATCTCGGCAAATTCTTATAAAAGAATTTGATCATATCATTCAGGCAATACTTTGGACGGAAGCTCCTCTAGAGCCTCTTCAACCATATTACTTCGGAAGAGTGACGAACGGTCTTGTTAGCTTACCCTTCCCTTCTGTAAGAGTGCTAAAAGAACTTGTTGTATTACACAGAGATAAATCATCTATTAAAGCTAAAATTTTAGAAAATAGAGTTTATATGGATGATTTGATTTTTGAGGACACTCGGTAGTCGAGCCAGAAAAAAAAGTTAAGCAAATAATTGAACTTCCTCGAGTGGGTTGTTCCTTACTTTATAAGAGGTCTAGTAACTCTGTAGCCTTATTGAAAAGTATCGTTCCTGATTCAAAAACAGACAAGTCTTACGACATTTAAGGATAAGACGAGCCTACCTCCGTTTTGGGATGGTGTTCAATTTTAACACCCGATAAAATTAGTTTTAAAAAAAATTTGCCCGAAACTCTGCCTAAATGGACGAAGCGCTTAATACTTTTTTAAAGTACAAAGTTTTTGAATCCGATCGGCTATATCGCTTCTGTCCTTTAGTATCAAGAACAAAGGTTGATCTGCTTAAAACTCTGAGTATCCCTTGGTAAAAGCTATGCATCACAAGCAATGTCAATTAAAGAATGATTTATCTGATAGTAATGTACTTTCTGCCCCTGCCTTTAAAAAAATCGGCGTCGATTACGCAGGTCCATTTCCCATTCGATAGACAAAAACTAGAGGTAGAGGGACTCAAAAAAGATATATAATTGTATATGTGTGCATGGTGATGATATGGGTCCATTTGAAAGTTGCTGAAAAGTATTCTTCTTAAGCATTCATTTTGGTTTTTTATCGCTTTATTTCTCGAAGAGGTCGATGTACCGACTTATTTAGTGACTGCGGCACAAATTTCATTGTAACATCTTAAGAAATGACGGCATCCCTTGAAGAACTTACATAGTTGCCTAAATTTTCATGAATGCTGCTTGAGATCATAACTAATTGACGTTTTAATCCCCCTGCTGCTTCTCATTTTAAAGGACTCTGGAAAGCGGCACTTAAGTCGACCAAGTTTCATTAAAAAGGGTAACTTGAGAACAGAAGCATACATTCGTAGAATTCTCGACCTTGTTATATTATAGACAGGCATTTTTAGGTTCTCATCCATCGATCCCTTTGTCGGATGATTCATCTGACCACAAAACATTGATTCCTGTCCATTTCTTGAATGCTAAACCTGCTTATTGAATTTCATAAGAGCTTGTTAAAAATATCAATATATATTACTTATATTTCTGCTTTTCATGCACCTAAACCTCCTTCTTGTAAATACATATTTATTAAACATTTTGTATAAAACTTGTAATTTAAAGACACCCTGCGTGCATATAAAAGTAGAGGTGCGCGTCTGCTGTAGACAATGTTTATAGTCAGTTAGGATTGTATACAAAAGTTACTTTACACGTGACTGTAGTATCAGTTAGATTGTCGCAGGCCTCAATACTCGTGAACACGTAACTACGTCATAGTCTACTCTAACTCTCACCTACGCTAAGATCGATACATAATTTCTCGATCGTTAAGACGCTTTCTCGTTTGTCCACGAAAATATTGTTGCTTTCGAGATTCACTTTGCTTATTACTATTTTTCTTTATCGGCCATAATGTTAAGGTGTTTAAAATGATATTTCGCGCATTTATAATGATATAGATTCAATCAATCTTTTGTTATATCAGAAAGTGCTAGTGTCTTTTCCTAGTGACTTGTGTAAATTGCTGTTACTCAATAAAATTTCGATTTGTACGTGCCGAGTTAGTTACCCATACGTTCCCTTCTTAAGTATTTTCTGCTCAGGTGATCCTGGGATCTAAAGATAAATTTTACACGCCTTATAATCTATGAATTGCTGACAATGTCATTGTTAGTTTAATGTAAAAAAAAGCTACAACCTAAATAGGATCGGCGAAAACATCGGTACAATATAATAGACAATATCTTTATCAGATCGCCGATGTAGAATATTACATATAACAAAAATAGGACCTTGTCCAGGCTCTAACAATGTATATTCACATGGCAGCAGCCGAAAGCAAAATAGTGTGCAGAGTACCTGCGTCGCAATACATTTATCACAAATAAAGAAGGCTAGCATTATCTCATTGGTGAATTATTTATACTAAAACGATAATCATAATTATTCCTTACAAGTCACTATTCTTGTTATCGTCAATTTTTATTAGTGTTAAAACAATGTTATTATGTATACAAGGGCGCTGGTTCTTTACCACATTCCATTTTACAATCATCTAACCTTTAAAATCTTTTCGTTGTTTTCCAAAGAAAAATGTGCATGCTGAAAAACAAAAAATATCTAGAGTTAGCAAGTCCTACAAAATAAATCTTGTTTTACTATTAGGAATGCTTAGGATTATATAATTTTACCTTGTTTGATTTTTTTGCCAACTTTGAATATTTTACCTACGATTTTCATCATATAATTCAATTATACATAAGTCATTTGACTTGACGCACAGATCTTTATAGCTCAAAACAAGCAAGTTAGAAACATTTGATATTGGCCTTGAAAGCCTTTGAAGAACATAAATCCCAAGAAAGAAATTTTTTCAACTGGCTTATATTAAGCTGTAAAAAACCAATGCATTTAATCCAATTGATACGTGATTACATGGTATAATAGATAAAGAAAACATGGGTGATTATCACAGTCAGACAAGGTTTAAATTAAATGGTTTCGTGCTATTTATATGGGAAATAAATATGTATCTGGCGTAACATGTTAACTCTCAAATTTTATGGTTTTTAGGGTATGCATTATAATTGTGGGATAGAACAAAAAGCTTTTAAAGAGTACGTGATCAAAAATGTGAAATAGGTAAATAGCAGGTGCTTCAATGTATACATTGTAATAAACTCATGAGTTTGTCGGATCCTCCCTACTATCAAGAACTGTCAGATTAGGAGATTGTAATTACGCAGCATCACATATTCTATCAATACGGATTCTTAACGCTGTAAAGGGATCGCAAGAAGATGTGTACATAACAGAATGAGTTCAAATAAAAACTAGTGTTAAACGCCCAGTGTGTGTGAAGTCCTTTATACTTTTAGATTAAGGCAAAAGTAAGTAGTGTTTTTTCACAAAAACTATGTATAAATTCTGGAGATAGTGTGTATCAGTAATCCTTTATTTTTTTAGTGAACTCATGGCCGTTCCTGTTAAAAATCAGAACCAAAAACACATCTTCTATTTTAAAAATAATTAATAAGCAGGCATAGAGAGAAGGACACAAAAACTTCGACAACTATATTTTAAAACCAAAAATGTGTTCGATCTACTACATCGGTATGTAACATTCTATAGTATACTTTTATTAGCTAATATTATTTCCAAATAATAACGTTTAAAAAAGAGCCTAGTTCTGCTCTCCAAATGTTTAGTTGATGAGTGCACAATTTTAAACAATACCGATATCTTACTCGTAAATAATACTAAGTGACACTAATACTAGCAAATTTACATTAAAAGGACGTCAGAGGGTAAGGTTATCGGTTCCAATTAGCGTATTCGCCGTCTCACACTTTGCTTCAATAATACTGAATGAAATTAAATGAGATTTAAGGAATCATCTAAAAATTAATTACGGAATAGCGCTTAACTCTGGAAATCACAGTAAGATAATGATAAAATATTTTTAATAACTCATTTTATGAGCAATAGTGCCACGGCAACACTGAGTTTAAGGACGTTCGGTAGAGATAAAATTCTCCAATGAATTTTTTTGAAATTTTATCAAGACGTTCTTATTGTTGTTACAATAAACCTGTCAAAATTTCAAGAGGTTCATCTGATTCGTTTATGAATAAAAAAATGATTACAAGTTCAACAGAAACGCTACGGCATCGTCGCGTAGCAACTCGCGCTTCTGGTTTCACTCGCCAGATAGCCACGAGCCTCAAAGTCGTTTTCCGCCACAGAAATCTATTCGTGTGTGTATGTCTATGCATTTTAAATATATTTTACGACTGTGGGTAATGGGTATATCTACTGAAAATCTGCACAGCGTTGTCAGATCCTCACTCGTCGCTTGTTTCCACTTGCCCCTCAAGCATATCCCCCCGCTAATTGTACCGAACGTCCTTAAATGTTTTTATAAGTAGTGAAAAAATTTTGAGAACAACAAACACGAGAGTTAAGCGCTATTCTATATATTTTTACTAGTAATTTGAACACTTTTTTGTTAAAATCTAAACTGTAATTTCATTTTAAAACGTAAAACATATGAACTTGAAAAGTGTATTCCTTTCGTCCCGATTTGGTGAGATTTGTAAGTTTGGGCTAGGTTACACCAGTGCTCTCTCTCTCTCGATGCGACGCATCAAATAAACAGTCTACTGCGCTGCCGTTGTTGTTGTGTTGTTGTTTGAGGTTAGATATACTCGATTTGTTTTGTATACTTCTATATTATTCTATTTATTACAAAGTTAATTGAGATGAAGTAATTATGTTTTCCCCACTTCGATAATACAGTGCGACTTGACCCTCAAGATTTAGAAGATTAGCTACATGGTACATAAAGAATTCTGATACTGTTTGTGTTTTTTTTGGGTATCATCAAGCATACTAGTGCTTACATTAAATAGTAAAATTACTTGCTTATATATATCCAAATAACTGGCTTATACAAGTATATATACCATAGACGAGGTGTGTTCAAAAAGTAAGGTGACTTTTCAAAATTTCGCGGGCAACGTACTTTCGATTATCGATTTTTTGGTTTTGTTATGTTAGTACGCTCTTCCCGAACATCTGTACCAAGTTTTAAGTGTATGGCATTTTTTGTTTGGTCGTGAGAGGCGTAAAGGTTATAAGTGTTTTGCGTGCTCGGCGATTTTTTGCTATCGAAAAATATGGATCAAAGGATTTGCATCAAATTTTGTGTAAAAAA
>JAPYYV010009846.1:0-11680 GCA_030522625.1 Copidosoma aretas
GTCCTCCCGGTATTGGATACAAAATCACTGTTGATGGACAGTATGATATAGATAACAGAAGATTATGCAATGTTGCAGCAGCAATCAACCCGAATGATGCCATGAATCTTAGCATTTTTCAGAAGGAGAAAAAAGTTATAATAGATGAACAAGATAAGCTAAGTGTAATGTTACATAGTTTAAATGACTTATTTACACAGAAAATGGCAAAATTGGAGCAGGAGATATTTACTGTGAAAGAGGCATTGGCTCATATCGACAACATAACTCCAGAAGATAATTAGAGCAGAAAATGTCACATGAGCAAGATACTGGTTGTATTTGTGATCTTTTATCGCATTCGCTTACCAGACATCAACGAGGATGGATCGTAAGAAGAAAAC
Source organism: Copidosoma aretas (assembly GCA_030522625.1). Taxonomy (NCBI): domain Eukaryota; kingdom Metazoa; phylum Arthropoda; class Insecta; order Hymenoptera; family Encyrtidae; genus Copidosoma; species Copidosoma aretas. Next base: position 384 of record JAPYYV010009846.1, read on the forward strand.
TGTAGTGGAGGAGCTCCACAAGCCAGCTCGCCAAAACTATCCTCGTCGAAGGTATGATATACGAGGATTAGATGAAACTTGGCAAGCTGATCTTGTTGAAATGATACCTTATGCTCGAGAAAATAAAGGCTATAGGTACATGCTAACCGTAATCAATATATTTTCAATGTATGCATGGGCCATACCAGTGAAACGTAAAACAGGAGATGATGTCACAGCGGCAATGAAATCTGTACTTAGTCGAGGTCGAGTACCAGAACATTTGCATATAGATAGGGGTAAAGAGTTTTAAATTAAGAGTTTTCAAGATCTAATGAAAAAGTATAAAATCAGTCTGTACTTAACATACAGTTACCTCAAAGCATCAATCTGTGAGAGATTAAATCACACATTGAAATATAAAATGTGGGTTGAATCGAGTTTAAATGGCAACTATAAATGGCTTGATTTACAGTCAGATCTAAATACAGCCCATAATAACTGAAAACACCGTACAACAGGCATGAAACCGAAAGATATTACATCGACTAATAAAGCTAAAACTGTAAAATGCTATCAATGTCAAGATAAGTCTGAAAGAAAAAAGCTAAAATTCAAAATTATTGATAAAGTACGTATAAGCAAAGTAAAAAATGTTTTTGAAAAGGGCTACACACAAAATTGGTCAACAGAGATTTATACGATCGCTGAAGTATCAAAAACAAATTAAACTACTTACGATTTAAAAGACTATAGTGATCAGACTGTATCTGGAGGTTTTTACGAGCAAAAACTTTTAAAGGCTAAGTATTCAGATGTATATCTTGTTGAGAAAGTGCTTAAAAAACGTGGTGATCAAATTTTTGTGAAGTTGCTGGGGTTTGATAACTCACATAATAGTTAGGTTCATAAATCTGATATTTAATAAAAAATAAAATAAAATATGAAAGAGAAAGTAGAGGGGGCCCCGACCAACGCCCCCTCCTGTAGGAAACAATCTATCTTCCATTCATTTTCCCTCCATAAACTTTCTCTTCCTTTTTTTCTCTTTATTTATTGATACAAACAAATTTATTTATAAAACTAATATTAAAAAGATAAGCTTACAAATTAACGAATTCAAATTTATTATCACCATGGTAAACTATGAATAAAGCCAACTTTTGAACTTTTTCTTGCCACTCGCTATATACGTCATCATTTTTTTCGAGGGCTTTTGAAACACGATCAGGAACGAAGACTTGGAATTCATCGTTGATGGTGATGACAATCTGACATCCAAATCGGGTATTGACCTTCTTGAACTCAGTCACCATATATTCTCGATCCTTTTCTATCTCTGATAACTTTCTTGTCGGAAGTTAGTAATTGTTGGTAATTTGGTTTAATGCAGCAAAGTCCATTTTCTAAAACAGAATGAAAAAAGTTATTAGCTAACGTCTATAGCTTACAGTATATCAATGTAAAAGTAGTGACTCACCTCGAAGTAAATATCAATCTCTTGAAAAATATAAAGAGTTAAAGCACTTGTCTCTTGATAGGAGGACTCGATATGCTCTCTGGCTCGTCCGGTGATGGAATGAGCTCCCCAGGCTGGAGCACCTCCTGATATAGGGCTATCCCTTCTCCAGAGGCTTCTCCTACTCCAACATCTTCCACCTCCATTGGCTGTTGCTCTCCATCTTATTCTACCCTTTCTAGTAGTATTTGTAGCAATGCTTCATCCTCATCATTTATGATGAGCTTATGCCCCCAAGGTAGCGTGTCTGTAGAGTTCGGCAGCAGATGGCACTTATCATATTTCGGGCTGAGAGCTATTTTTTGTTGTTTTTCAGTGTGGACGATATTATGCTTGGATCTTATAAGATTTTGAACACGTGCGATTTTAGTTTTGTTGAACAAACAGTCTTCATAGTCTTCAAAACTTATTTTTGTTTTAATAACTGATGTTTTCACACCTTTTGCTTTTTAATCCACTCATCGTCTTGTACACGAATACAATACATTTTACTACGGAGACCGATAAATTCGAGCATAATTTTACCGCAACACTTATCTTTTATAAGCTTAATCAATTTCTTGTTTCTACGAGGTAGGTCAAATGGATTATCGTCTGCATAATCTGATGTATCGAACTTATCTTCACCCATGACTTTGTAGATGTCGCTGCGTTGAATTTAATAAATCAAACTGTCAGTGTCAGTATATAATAACTTACACATACCTGCAAAACGCTGCTTCATGTACAAATAATGAAAGTCGTATATTAGTGCTTTCGATATGTCGAGTACACTGAGTCCAACGTAGATAGGTTTCCTGATCGATATATCCGTACGTGTAAGCTGTATGGCAACAAGATTTTCAGCGAATATTGTACGACTGTGGAAGTTCGACTTAGCGATAAGAGTCTTGGCACTGTAGCGTCCATGCCACTTATTAACAAGTTTTACGTCAACTCTTTTCCACGCATTCTCCATTGTTTTTCCATGAACAGCATTGATCAAGAGCTTGAAGAATAGTTTCTCAAACTCGTTCTTAGCATTCTCCCGTTTTTTGGTATTTAAATCAACGTATGACTTTAACCACGCACTCTGATTTAATTTTAATGCTCTGTGAATTTTTCTCAAGATCATTTCATGCTTCAAAGCCTGCTTCAAAGCTCGATAATGAATTATGTAGTGCTCTTTGTTGTATAATGTAGTCGATAACTTTTTCTGCTTGGAGCCAGGTGGAGTCATATGTTCGGGACACAGAGGAAAATCTTTGTGATCAATATGTAAGCTCCAAGGGTACTCTAAGTCGACTTGCAATATGTAGCCGTAAGCGTGATTGTCTGGAACATTGGAAAAATTGGGTCTGTCGAGATCACTCACCCATTCAAAGCCACTATATGGTAAGGACTGCGTCATTGCCCATCCGTAGAGATAATTCGCATCATAGTACATTAAATACTTCTCTTCTTCTTCTGGATTATAATCTTCAGTCATATATCTATTGTTAGCCATAGCGTAGCGGTTACAGCATTGACTAATGCCACCTCTGATGCCCCTTTCAATAAACAATAACATGTCTATGTCGGTAAGAAGCTCCAGTTTAACTTGTGTATATTTCAGCATGGCATCCAATGTTAGGCCAGGCGTTGTATAGTAGTGAGCTGGATTAAGTCCGTACGCATTTGAACAAGTTGAGCGGAAATTTTCGAAAACATCCGCAAGCAATGACACGTCAGTCTTTATGTACAAATCTGAGTATTCACCAAGAGTTTGAATAATAAATGTATTCCATACACTTACAGCATGATTATACTCCTCATCAGAGATGTAATTGTCAGTGAGTTTGCTATGAAAGTCTTATTTATTGGGTAGCAGCACATCTTTTAACTTCCCAAAAGAGTTGACGTAGTCGTATGGAAAAACCCCCTTCCTTCAGAGTAGCTTTATTCGATCTTGAGAGTAGCCATCTTGCTGATACACACTTAAAGTTATATCATATTGATCTAGGTAAGATGCCAGTTTCTCCCAAGATCACGCCATGAAACTAAAGGAGTCAATGAATCGGAAATTGATGTCACTGCCGTCAATATGCTTTGTAAAAGAAATATACTTTTCTTTATTTTCTGCAGTAACTGTTACACGCCCCTTGAATTCAGCAGCTGTAGCGATTTCGAAAGTGAAAGATAACGGGGATGTATCTGGAGTTTTTATAATTTATATTACGTTATTCATGAGCTGCTTTTCTGAACTTACCAGTGAAATAGCAGTGATCCCGTACTTTTTTTTCCTTTCTTGATGGCTTTCCCACAGATATGGCATGATTTAGCTAACGCAAAGTGTAACATTTTTCCATTAGTGAGATTCATTGGCTTTGGATCTTTATACATTTGGTCTAGCTCATCTGCGAGAGCTTTAAGATTATCCACAAACCACTCTGCAGGAGTTTTAGCTCCATCGATATCCTTCTGTTGTCTGTAGCTATGATAAATTGAGCGTGCACTGTCGAAACTACACTTAATAAAATATTCACTACTGTATGCTTGATGTTTTTGAAATTTGCGATCATCATTTTTAGCAGGCTTTAAAAGGCACTCGGAGTCAGCGTGTATAACATAAGGAACTTTTTTCTTGTAATGGAATTTGCTAAGTTGAAGCACACTTTAATCCTTAGTTGGAAGTTTTACTTTGCACTTATCAACCACTACGCAATCAATTTCATGTTTTTTAAGTTTATATTCAGTGTCGAAGAAGTTCAAACATCCATCACAAATATAACACTTACGTTTATTACTCGCTAATTGGCTTCTAACTGAACGCGATAAATTTTTAATTCACACGTAATGAATCTTCAGATCTGGAACACTCCTGTCACTAGCAGCTTTATCATCATATTCTTCCTCATTTTCATCAATGAAGTAACTCTAAACGAGTAAAAAATTGGCATGCTATTCTTTTTTTGCAGAAGTAATGTGACATGAAGCAACGTTGTAATTATTTTCATTTTTTTGGAGGATGTATAAGTTCACAGAGACAGGATTTTGTTTTTCAATTTTTATAATGTCTTTCACTGATATTGGAAAGTTTATACCACTAAAGTGAAGTTTATTCTCATACTGCATATACTGATTGATACGTTAACCATGTGCTTCTGTCGGATGAATGGCAGATAATACTGCCCATATAAAACCCTTATCATCATTGTTCTTCAGATTAGCACAAGCTCTTTTATTCTGAATAACACGCGGTAATTTAATGTCCGAACTTCCTTTGATTGCATTAAACTTATTGATGTTTATCATCAAATCTAAGATCTGCTGCAATGACCAGCCTGAATCTCTTTCTTCGAACTCTTCTATCTGTTGTTTTAATGGCTCACTTACATGATAATCAAACCACTCACTAAGATTTGTTGATTTATAAATTGGAGCATTTATAGTGTTAGAGTTCTTAATTTCACTACTCTCGGCATCATTTTTATGTATCACATATTCACTTGAAAGTTCAGCATTCACCTTTCAAGCACTTTATTCTTGAAAAGCAGCAATAATTTTTTCTTCAAATAAAAATCTTGCATCATCTAAAAACGAGTCAATATCTAAATGAGCGATATTTGTTATGATACCAGATCTTATACGTCTATCAAATGCCGACATCACATCATTCCACTGAACGGTATTTCGGGGTAATACTGCTACATCTGATTGAGCTCTCAACTCTCCTCCAGTTTTAAAGAGAAATCTTGTAAGTTTATTTTTAATGCTTACTAAATAAGCTACAAGCGCTATACATGACTGCCTTTTAGCTCTTGCTAATTTCGATGAAGTAAAAAATTCTTCTAATGCAGCAATCGCCTCCGAAGATAATTGCACCTATCTGCGTAAATCTAAATCATCAACATCCATACTGGCTGCATAATCTAATGAATATAGCAAAATTTTCACTGTCAGTTCATAGTATTGCAAATCTGCCATGGTACTGATGCTTTGAAGTGAATCCTGAAAAGATTACATATTAAATGATTAGATCTATGAGCTTGAATATTCAATTTTCAGCTTAGTGAAGACGACTTTATAGGATCCTGTTAATATCATAGAATATAATAAATAGAATATAAGTGGAAGCCCCACCCAGCGCCCCCTTCCTGTGTAGTACAACCATATCATAAAACTACTCCATGAAGTTTCTTTCTATTTTTTTAAACTTTATTGTAATTTTAAAATGAAAACTACATAAAATATTTCAAGGTTCCTCCACTGATGTCTTTTTCTTTTTATTTGGTTCAAAAGATTTTGATTCTTCATCCACGAGCAGTCAACGATGGCAAATTACTTGCAAATCTGGATCCGATGATCTTGATGGTGGTGGTTATTTTGGAAAGATTTCATCGATGAATTGATCCATTATCTCATCTGTTGTAAACTGCCAGCTTGATGAATCTATCGGTGATAACATGTGTGAATAGGGAGGAGGAGACTGTTCTTCTTTTTCCTCCTTCTTCTTATCAAGCGTTGAAACCGCTTGGGTAGGCGGAAAGTCATCATTATCAGTGTTGTAGAAAGGATTCAAAAATACATCGTTTGAAATAATCTTCTCTATTATCTCGAAGTCTCCATTTTCAAGTGAATCTTTATAAGAAACTGGTAAAGAGGGTAGGTAAGTTTCCGTACACCTCTCCCCAGTACTCTTCTATAATTTCATTAGGATATACAGCAAAACTTGATGATGTTAATGAAGATAGAGTTACTAAGCCAAGATCATCTTCGTCTGACAGGTCTTGTTGCCAAAAATCTTCTTCACTCATGATGCGCTTATAAAATACACCTTTTTCTTGCAACTCACTTACAATAAAAAATTCCTAATAATAAAGTACATTCACCTTGTGATATATACTTACTTGATGGAGATCGTTGCTGCCGATGTGCTCTTGACTAGCTCCAAGGGAAGAATGACTCCTCCGGAGCTCAGCGCTGCCTTATATCTGATTTCGCTGGAGTAGGGGTAGAGGCCGTGGAGAAGATCCTCTGGACTACTGCGCAGGCGTAGTAAAGCTCGTTCACTCTGCTGCTGCCGATGTGTCCTTAACCAGTCCGCGGCGATGAATGACTGCTACGGAGCTCAGCGCTGTCTTAAATCCCTGTTCGACTGGTGTGGGGGTAGAGGCCGTGATGCAGGCGTAGTGAAGCTCGTTGACTCTGCTGCCACTGCGGCCGATGTGTCCTCGACCAGTTCGCGGCGATGAATGATTGCCCTGGAGCTCAGCGCTGTTTTGTATCCCTGTTTGACTGTAGTGGGGGTAGGGGCCGTGACGCAGGCGTAGTAAAGCTCGTTGAGTCTGCTGCTGCTGCCGACGTGTCCTCGACCAGTCCGCAGCGATGAATGACTGCTCCAGAGCTTAGCGCTGCCTTATATATGATCTCGCTGGAGTGGGGGGAGAGGCCGTGGAGAAGATCCTCTGGACTGCTGTGCAGGCGTAGTAAAGCTCGTTCACTCTGCTGCTGCTACTGCCGATGTATCCTCGACCAGTCCGCGGCGATGAATGACTGCTTCGGAGCTCAGCGCTGTCTTATATTCCTGTCCGACTGGAGTGGGGGTAGAGGCCGTGACGCAGGCGTAGTGAAGCTCACTGACTCTGCTGCTGATATACTCTCGATCAGCTCGAAACTAAGAATGACTCCTTCAGAGCTCAGTGCTGCCTTATATCTCCGTATGACTGGAGTGGGGGGAATATGCGCATGCGTATGCTAGTGAGAATGGTGGGGGATTATAAAAAACCGCTATATAAGGAGTCTGCAAGCTACAGAGTGATCATTCGTCAGCGAGTTGTCGAACTGGAAGGATCTCCTGCAGGAAGAGCAGCTTAAGCACCAAACGACGAATGGAAGGTCCAACCACGACTCGTTGTATAGGTAGGCTGCAAGCAGCAGAGAAATCATTCGTTGGCTAGTCGTCAAACGAGAAGGATCACCGGGAGGAAGAGCAGTATCAGTAGAGAGAACGAGTAGAAGATTAACTACACAACTTAAGACTTCCGGACATAATGGACTACATCGTTGACCCGCAAGGCTTCAGGAGGTATCCTCCAACATCTTTATATTAAAGGAGGCTGCTATAATGGCAGTTCAAGAAGGTGCTACACCACTATAGTTCACAAGTTTCAAGCACCTTGCAAGTGGTTAAAGCTGTTACCTGAAGAACGTCGGACCAATCAATGGTTGGAATCCCATTATTATGGGATTCCGTGGGTATCCAGGTCCATACCCTACAATAAAATTATTATTACCCTACAAAAGGCTTTGAAAAACACTAGGAAGATTTGTCAAAGGTTTAGAGAAGAAAAAGTGGTTTGATGAAATTTTGTATGATAAGTAAGTATATACATTTGTGTTTGTATGTATGTTGGTGTTAGTAATAATACTATTATTCTATATTTTACAGAGCAATTTATAATTTGGATGATATTGGATGCACTTCAATCAAAAGCGTATAAAACGCAACAGGAATAATATGTCGAAATCATCCACTTTGCAAGAATGCAGTGTGTGCAAAAAAAAATGTGTACTATATGATAGATTTCTTTAAATATCAACTATGAAAGGAGAAGATACCATCGATTAATAGTTAATATAGTTCTTATAAAATTTATTTAAAATAAACTAATCTTTTATCATTATTTATTCATTCTTTTTCCTATATCTATAAAATAGTGTATTTTAAACAGATGTGCAAAATAAAATTGAAAAAATAATATGGAAAAAAGAGAAGTTAAGGGGGAGAAAAAAAATTAAATAGTTGGTCTTCACTACTTCTCTTTTTTTTACAAATGATATCTTTCTTTTATATTGATAAAATGAGTATTCTTTTTAAAACATATAAAACATGCTCAAATCAATAGACAATGTTTAAAAAATTTAACAAGTCCATTAAATAATTAATGAAACAAAAATAGAAGGAATTAAATGAAAAACAAATAGATAGTAAGAATTTTATGAACTAAGTACAAAAATCAAAATGAATAAATGAAAAATGAAATGATTTTAGTTCCAAAACTATGTTTGACTATAGTTGACTATATGAAAGGAGGATATGTATACAGATAAATTTCAAAAAACAAATTTGTTTGATAAGAATTGATAAGAAAAGAAGTAGTAAGGGCCCCGACCAACGCCCTCACTCGTGAAAAACAACAACTTGATATTTTTTTTCTTCCCTATGACTTCTTTTCTTTAGTAAAACTTTTATAAATCATACAAATGCTAAGTTTTTTATTTTGTAATATTTACGAAATATACTTCGAATTTAACAATAGAAAATTTAAAATCAACATCTCATCAAGATTCTTAAAGGTAAATGTTATAAAAATTCATTATTCTTAAACATATTATTGATAATAATATGAACCACATTCATTATTTTTTTTAATAAAATAGTACATACAGGCTTACAGCTAAATAGTTAAAAAATTATCAAGTCATTATACTCCTTGCGCATGCGAAAACTCTCAACTCTCTACTCCTCACCCTCACTCTCGATTTCTTGTTCCTTCTTTCCATCCTCTTTCTTTCCTTCATCTCCTTTATCTTCTCCATCTTCCTCTTTCAACACATCATCATTTGCTGCTTCCTCCTGCTCTTCGACTTCTTGTAATGTTTTCACTGGTGCTGGGACAGGAATAGGGATACATGGCTGTCTTTCCCAAGCCCACTTGACAGTCATAGTTTTCCTGTCCCACAATACCATTTTTCCACCGAAAACGGCGATCTCATCATCTGAAGTATAAGTATTAGTTGTATGTGGAGTTAAGTATAAATTTTAGTATATTTTCAACTAAGTTATTAAAAGACAAATATTTTCTTACCAGTTGGATGAGAAGCCTTTGTAGAACAGGATCTCTTAGAAATATATGAATCTAAAACGGAAAATAAAGGGAAGTATATACTAACATATAAATGATAAAATTCCTATCATTAGATTAATTATTTTAAATTTATATATTATATTAGCTTACCAATGTTTAAATCACAATCAATTTTTCTTTTTTTCATAGGTAATGGTGGTGATGACGAACTCATTTCTGGAAGAGACGCTGATGAAGTTTTTTTAGTGAGCGAAGTAATCGTAGAAATAGGTGAAGTTAGAAATATATAACTCAAAACTAAAAAAAAAAAAAAAAAATCAATCTATAATTCAAAATATTCAAAACATACAAAATTTATTACTTCTAATTTTTTTTTCATTTTTCATGTGTTTTACATCCACCTCATCCTGACACTCTTAATCTGGAGAAAATAAGCAAGTTGAAGAAGAAGACGATGATGATAATGAACTCGATTCTAAAGGAATTTTATCAAAAAAATTTATAAATATGTAATTAATAATTAGATAATTCAAAAATGTTTTAACAACTTACCTGTTTGTTCCGGTTCATGCCATTTGTCTAGAGTAGCCCATTGCTCTGGAAATCGTTCATAGTAATCCAATGGGGTTATGCTTATATCTTCATGATAAAACGTTCCTTCAAAAATAAAATTTATGCTATAATAAAAGCTTATTACTATGGGTAGTTAAATGAATAGCAAAATAAATGATCTAGCCTATAGCTCCATGATCATCTTCAAGAGCTCCATTAACCATCTCCTGATTGTTTTCAGATTCCTCAACCTCTTTCTCTTCAAGAAGATTATTGCAGACATTCTGCAAATATTCATTAATATTCATTACGATGACTCGACAACACAATGATAGAATTGAAACTGATTGCAGCAGGCACAAACACTGTCGCAAACGTACAGTGAATAATATATCCACACTCATCAGAGACTTAAGTGAGACTAAGATATATTTTGGAAAAACCCATCCCATGCTTTCTTAAGGGGATTAAAGACTCATTTTTTCTAGATTTGTGCAGTTTAATGTCGATAAGATAGAATTCTTCCAAATTCAAAAAATCTAGGGACCCTAGGAATTATTTCTTGGCCACACCATAATTCTAATGGTAGAGGGCGTCCGTTGTTTTACTGATTTAGTTAGATACATATTATATATGAATTTGACAAAAATCAATTTTTCATTGATTTTTTAAATTTCCTATGGTGTATGATACAAGGCATACACACCAATGTGAAGAAACTATTTGTATTTTGATCAATAAAAATTTTTTGTGAAAATTTTTTGTAATGAATTTTTATTGTCATTACTGTTCTCACGCTCGTTTTCTATGTGTAGCCTTACTATACACATTTATTATAGTAATATAACATCTTTTGATAGATATTATTTTCGTTCTAAGGCAAGTGCTGGATTATTGGAGAACCGCTTGAAATGAAGATTCCGATTTAAAAGTGCATGATATGGAGCAAGTGCTCTTACTGCATCTCTTTAGTCACGATAAATGTAACCAAGGTTACACGTGGAAATTTTATCTTGCGACCTGTCACACCATAACAATCTTCAATGACTGTGTAGGCTGCTTGTGTTGTAGCACCTTGATCAACTTGTAATGACAGGGCTGCACCGAGCTATGGACGATGAAAAGTACCCAGTTGTGTGCAAGTATTCTTGGCCTTACAGCCAAAGCAGGATCAGCTAAGTAAGACAGAGAAGTTCTATAGTAGACTCGTGCCCTCGGGCAGCAGAGGGAGGATCTAAAATAGAGGCTGGCAGTCTTTTAGGTATTTCGTTATAGCGTGTAAAATCATGCTTATTATCTGTATGGATAATTCTTAATTTCAACGATACAGAGACTGGATCAGATTGTGTGTTGGTCGTAAATTGATCACATCACGTATTTGCTGGTATAGTAAGGGACAGCCTTTGCCGCACGTGATA
>JAPYYV010009847.1:0-12434 GCA_030522625.1 Copidosoma aretas
AAATCAAATCAAAGTCCATCCAAAGAGTAATAAACTCACGCATCTGCGTGTGATTAATGGTTGGACAGAACGTTCTCTCCGTGTCAATTTTTCCTCGCAGTTCGCGCAAGTCGCCCGCCACGAGTGCAATGATTTTCTGGTTACCGATTTCTTAACGCACGGACGAAAAAACGGCTCGATTACAGAGCTATCGCTTATCGATTTGTTGCTCGTTGATACTGCAGTGTATCCTTGTACGGAAAAGTAAATAAAAAAACAAAACAAACAAAAAACAGAGAAGAAATACAATGACGGAGGCATGAATTGTCTTGCTCGCTGATGTAAAATAATTGTCGGGCAGCGTGGAGCTATATATATACATATAGGTGTACATGTTAGCCGTATATTATACGCGCGCCGGCGAGTCACGCGCGCTTCTGTGCTGCAATTGTCATTACATAAATCGATTTTCCGCGCAATCATCACTACGACGATGCACGCGCGTAGAATAGATGATTTTTTAATCGATCGATTGATTAATCGTTCGAACTATTGTTTACAATCACAATGACTCGAATTATTGTGAGTTACTGGGAAAAATTTCACTCCCTAAAAAAAAAAAAACAGTCTGCCCCATCTTGCGATTGTACGATGTGCGGATGATTAATTACCTGCTGGTCGATTTTTATCGCCTGATAATATGATTAACGACGATTTCATTGCAAAACCTTTCACTCTGGAGTCCAAAAAAAAATCTGTGATTCATCATTCAACATTTCAATCGCACTAATCAATTTTCTAATCAGTGGTGGATGGGGGAAAAAAAAGAAAAATGCACCGAGCGAATAATAATTTGCGCACGATCGCAGGTGCAAAAAATTCCCAGGGAAGAGGTGGAAAAGGACTTGGAGTTTCTCGGCCTGATAATTCTCGAAAACAGACTGAAGGCCTCGACGATCAAAGTGATCAAGGACCTCAGGGAAGCCAACATCAAGACCGTCATGATAACCGGTAGGTCGATACCTGCTCTTGTAAAAAAATAGCAATGATAACAATAATGTGCGTCGATCGACGGAAAAACAAAAAAATTAAAATAAACAATAACGCTCCCAGGCGACAACATCCAGACCGCGATAAGCGTGGCCAAGGAGTGCGGCATACTGTCGCACAGCGAGACCGTCGTGAGCGTCTCGGTCGTGCCGTCCGACAACAAAGACACGAGGCCCGAGATCTACTTCAACGCTCAGGGATTGCCGCAATTGGTAAACAATGCGCAAGTATTACAACCCGTCGCGCTGCACCGACTCGCTTGTCAAAGACGCCTCTATCATACAATGTACGATGCTCCACGCGCAGCGGCGTGGCGGATCGTTATTGAAATGATTGGCGGCGGATGGGCCGCTCCGTGGGCGATTCGATCGCGCCGTACGCGGAGTGGTACGATGAGTCGCGGGATCGGAGTTGGTTGCAGGGGATGGATGCCGAGACCGACGGCGCTGATATATCATGAACATACACTTTTTTGTTTTGTTTTTGGGGTGGCACGGGCCAAACACCCCGAGTGTCGTGCAAACGGCTCGCATGTCTTCTGACCACCGATCGACCGATCAACAGGAGAAGAAGCTCAAACCGTCGAGCCTCGACGACCCGGAGTTCGGGGGCTACTCGAAAAATTACAAGTTCGCGCTGACTGGCGACACGTGGCAGCTGCTGCGCGAACACTACAACGAGACGCTGCCGAGGATCTGCGCCCGGGGCGTCGTCTTTGCCCGCATGAGCAGCGACCAGAAGCAGCAGCTCGTCGTCGAGCTCATGCAGCTCGGCTATCACGTCGGTTGGTGGAGCTTTTCTTTTGCCTTTTTTGGGAGCAAAAAGAAAGAAAACAACAAAAAACACGCGCGCAGCGTGTTTGCGCGAATATATATTTTCGCAACGGCGTTTCGTTCGTGTTGAATTTTTGTTACTTACTGTGTAGAACCGACGATTGGGGGGGGGGGGGAAAGAAAAAAATTTTATTCCACTATAACGTCATTCGTGCGTTTCAGCAATGTGCGGCGACGGCGCGAACGATTGCGGCGCGCTCAGAGCCGCTCACGTTGGGATTTCGCTCTCCGAAGCGGAATCAAGGTAAGGCAAATTTCACGCATTCTTGGACTGATGGGAAGCAATTTGTGCGCGGGTAGTGATTCAAAGTATGAAGGTTTTTTTTTTTTTTTTTGTTCGTTCCAACGCGAACCATTTTTTATTGCAAACTCTGGAAAAGTATCTTACAAATTTTACACAGTATGCGCATTTCGAAGCACGCGCAAAAACCGAGCCCCGAACTCGCTTTAATTAACGACGTTCGCGGGAATTCGATCCAGAAAGAACTTGGTTTTCTTTGTTGCCAAGTCTCCGATGTACCCTCGCGCAATTCAAAGGCACAACGATGACGAACAACCAATTTCTTTCTTCGTTTCCCTTAAATTTTAAAACATGTATACAAAAGCTCACCGATTCAAACAAAATCACTCTTCATGCAGCGTGGCGAGTCCCTTCACGTCGCGAATTCCGGACATCACGTGCGTGCCGACGGTCATCCAGCAGGGCCGAGCTGCCCTGGTCACCTCGTTCGGCATCTTCAAATTCACGGTCTGCTACTCCCTGACCGAGTTCGTGAGCACCATCATCCTCTACTCGATAAGCTCCAATTTCACCGGGCTGCAGTTCTTCTACGTGGACGTCTTCGTATTCGTCAACTTTGCGTTTTTCTTCGGCAAAACCGAGGCCTACGAGAAACTAGCCAAAACGCCGCCCACCTCGAGCCTCGTGAGCTTCACGCCGCTTTTCTCCATCACCGTCCACACGCTCATCATAACGGTGTTCCAGCTCATAGCCTTCCACGCGGTCCAGCAGTTCTCGTGGTACAGGTCGATGAAGTGGGACGACGAGTACCGCTACGATTGCTACGAGAACTACTCGGTCTTCGGCCTCTCGACATTCCAGTACATCATCATAGCCATCGTCTTCTCGATGGGCAAACCCTACCGCCTGCCCATCTACACGAACAAATGCTTGGTGCTGTCCGTCCTCGTGGTGACACTCGCCAACGCCTACATCACCCTGGATCCGGCCAAGTGGACGATCGACCTGCTCGAGCTCCAAATGCCACCCGCTTACGACTGGAGGTACGTGATAATCGGCCTCGTGCTGATCAACGGCCTTGTGAGCATATGGTTCGAGTCGTTCGTCGTCGAGTACCTCATCCAGCGCAAGGTCCAACCCAGGCTCTACAAGCCTGAAAAATCCAAGAAAGAATACGTACTGGTGGAGTGCGAGCTCAGGAGGCAGCCCGATTGGCCGCCGATCAGTCGCGAGCTGCCGTGCTTGCCAATCACTCCCAGCTACGAGAACATCGTCAACTCGGAGCGGAAGGCTAGCATTGCCGACTTGGTGTTCGTCTGCGTCGTCAACGAGGACGAGAGGAAGGCTTGCGTCAGGCTCAAGGATGGAATCGACAATCCGGCATTCAGCAGCGACGCGCAGGAGAACGGGATTTCTCAATAGTATTATTATTGTTATTGCATTACGGTTTTATACGCGCGTAAATTATTAAGTATTTCATAATGCATATACTTAGTGTAGAGAAAAGTCAGTCTACTACTTCTCTTTTGTTCTCCGTTGAAAATATGTAGATTATTACCTGAGTACGTTTCTTTTTGCGCTTCGTTCGCGTTCTCAAAAGTAAACCTGCTCGTCCATGAAGTAGAACAGATTGCAGATCATCAAGCGCGAGTTCTGCTCGTTCTCGGAGCCAATGATTTGTATTACTTTTGCGTTTTCTGCAAGGAAAAGTGTGAATTTGTATAAAGTAATGTTTATTATATGATCAGCTGTAAGACGTGTATGAAAATGATTCGGTGTATAGAAGTCAATTTTATGTACTGTCTCCCAGATGAGACAAAATAGAAAGAAAAAAAAAAAAATATTGAAAAACAAATAACAATGCAATCCTTTCTCACCGATAATGGCTTCGTGATTGTCTCTCAGTTCTTTTTCTATCCATTGCTTGTACTGCAGTACGACCCTGTTGAGCATTTGAATTGTACTGTCGAAAATGTGGTTTTTTAACAAAAGTTTTGGAAGAGACTTGATGAATTCTTTGAAGGACTCTTCGCTGCAAAACAATAGAAATCACATCGATAATTGAATAAAACTGGCTATATTTGCAAAAGATTGCATGGCTCCTACAATTTTCACCAGAGCCAAAAGCACAATAGTAAATAATTTTCACAACTTTCATACTACGTTTACAATCTGTTTGACAGCCTAAATAGTAAAATTATTTAATGTTACATTATTTGTTCTGATGAAAATAAAAGGCTCTCTTATGGGACAGTCATCAAAAGCTTTATACATAATAAACTGTTGAAATTTTTTTAGTTACCTGTGCAAATGATCTAAATTGTGATTCATCACGATATCTTTCAAAAGTGAGAATACTTGCTTTTGTAAGTCTTTTTTATTACTCAAGTAAACATTTATGACACTTTTCAAAATATCACTCAGTGGAACTTTGTTCTTATACCACGTTCTGCAAGCTTCCAAAAAAAGAACCCTCAAAACGTTGATCAAACAGGGAACCACCGAAGATTGAGTATTTTTCCAGGTATCAAGTTTATCTATTGAAAAAGAGTAATGTTGATGAGAACATAAAAGAGAATGATACCATGAAGACTCTCAAATAAATTTTACCCATGAGAAACTGGAGAATTCGAGAACTCAAATCTCTATCAATAACGTCGAGTTTGGTATTACTATTCACAGTGGTAAGCCAAATGAAAATATAACACAAAGTCAAGTTCTGTTCCAAGCAGTCGTTCAAAGGATTTGTTGTTGATTCTTCTGGAGATTTTTTTACTCTCACTCCAGATTTTTGCTGCGCATACGGGAATTCAAGAAGCAAATTTTTAATAAAAGCGTTTTGAAATTTGCTTTTGAACCATACTGTGCCATGTGATTTTCTATTGTCACTTTCAAGAAGCTCTAAATATTCAATAATAGAATGCATTATACTTGTGATTGATCTCAAAAGAAATGCAGCTTCATCAGAAATAGGAACCTTATCATTAGAGTTGGGTTGCCTTTTTGGACAAACTTCCAGCCAACTGTCAAACATCAGAGGTATTAAAGACTCAATATAACTCTTCAGTGCATCCAAATCTAGAGATTTGCTGATTTTTCCAGATATGCTGGAGTCTTCAAAATTAACAGGGCAGACTCGTAACCGACTTAACGAGTAAATTGGACAATGACCATTTTTATCTTTCACATAATGTACTTTTGGAGCATATGCCAGTGAATTGGTTATTGAGTTTTTCTTCACTTTAATGGTAGCCAGCATAAACTGTTGCAAGCTATTCAAAACTTTTGATCTCCACTTCATACTATTGTTTTTAAAATTTAAATTTGCAGTCAGTTGTCTGCCTGGCTGAGCTTGAGATCGTAGCTTTGAAATCATGTCCAAAAAGTACATGAGAAGCTTGCCACTGTTGTTTGCTAAAAAATTATGGGAGTGTCGAATTAGTATGTCCAGAAACAGCAAAGAGTCTTCCATTATGTGTGGATCTATATGGGTCATGGCACACTTGAGATAAGAAATCAAAACATCGCTGAATGGTTTGAGCTGATCATTCGATACGGCGGTTAAAATTAAACTTAAAGCTTTCAGAGCTTCTCTTCTCACGACCTTTTCCCTGTCAAGGGTTAAAGCAGCTATTCCCTTGAGCAGAGCACTTAAATGCACATTCAAAACATCTGCTGCATGCTCAGTTAAAATTTCCTTCAACTCTCTAACTGCTTCTTGTCTCGAAGATGAATTGTGATGCTGAAGTCTTGCCAAGAGATCCTACAAATATTTCATGTTACACTTGACCAATGACAAAAAATGGGTAAACGTTTTTAATCCTTACCTTAACATTGAGCTTCCTGCGACTGAGAATCTCAGATGCATCGTGTTGCTTCAACTGTGCTGTAATAATAATCTTTTTGGCCTTGAAGGAAGTATTCGTGATGTTCAATCCTTTGGGAAGGGGTTGCTGCTTTCCTTTGAGCTTAACTTTTGCTTTCTCGGATTTCAGCATCTTCTTGTGCTTGTGATTTTTACCCATTTTGTCAATGTATGATCCTACCAGTCAGGTCTATAAGATAGGTGGTATTTTTTGATATTGCCTAAACCTTATAAAATTTAAGTACAAGAGACACTCGATCACGAGAAAAAAACCGCATCTAGATATTACTTACACAAAAATATGTATAAAAACGGAGCACATGTTTTGCACACGTGACAAGCGAAAAAAAAACAATGACCGAGAAAAGCAAGGTTAGGTAAGGCTATATATATATATATATATACTCGGCAAGTCGGCGGCACGTGAAAACTATGAACATAAAAACTGAACTTACTGAGCTCGAAAACGATGAGGTTTCTGTTTTTTTCCAAATCTGAATTTATTTAATTTCGTATAGACTTGTATGAAAATATGGCCATACTATACTAATATATTATTATTCAGAGTATATAACAACAGCGACATTTTTTTTTTTTTTTGTGCGCGATAGCAGAAGAGAAAAGGCGAACAAAAAAACCGGAGCGCTCTCTCAAGCTTGCACTTGCAGCATGATGAATGATGACATTTAAAAATTAAAAGACACGCACACATAAGTACGTCACACGTATACTTTATTTAATTCTGTACGAGAACGAGAAGTCGATAGATGATCAAGATTTAAACAATGGTACTTAGTCGCAAAAATAATCTTAACAGAACAATCGTCTATAAAATCGAGCTAATCGGTGAGTAATAGTTAACGATTCATCTTTCTACGTGTATCTCTAAGCAATTGCTCTCAACTGTCTTCTCTTTCCCTCGTTACACACCTTTCGCTCAAGTTATTGATACAGATTTTAAAGTCTTCATAAACTCCACTGTCACATTGAATATTTACAGTACATAGAGAATCAACTTTATTTTTGGTAAATTTTTCAAAGAATAACGTAACATCCTTCTTCCCTCAAAATATTGCTCAATGCATTGACAATTATTTTTGGTTTTCAGGTGGTATCCGTTTTTGCTAGGTAAGACATGTTACCTGTCTGTGGGATAAATAATTTGAAGCGGTAGAGTATTCCAAACAGTATTCCAAAATCCATTTGGCACTGTCAGTATTGTGAAAAAAGAGAAAAACAATCATCAAAATGACCCTCTTAAATATGAGTTATTGTCCTCCAAACGCCACTTTTGGTGAGATTTGGTACAACCATGGCTTGTCTAAGTGCTTTATGGAAACCGTCAGTTCTTCTGTGGTAGCTATGTATTTGTTTATATTCGGTACTACTCAGCTATTGATGTACAGACGTTATGGGACTGACGTTGATGCAAATACTATACCACAGAGCAAGTTGTACACTTTGCAAAAATTTTTACACATTTTTATTGTGCTCCAGTCTGTTGTAAAAATCATACTTCAAGATACCGTCTTGGGTGATCAGCAAATATATGGGTACATGGTGAGTAATTTGTAATACGTTATTTTTTGGTAAATGTTATATCCTGGCCACAACATCGACTCGTTAACTTCCAGATTGTATCAGTTACCCTGACAATACTTACATATCCATACGCATTGTACATACTTCAAGTAGAGATGCATCAGTTGCTACCAAGTGTTCCAACTAATGGCCATGGTATTGTTTTGCTTGGCTTCTGGACACTTGCATTTGTTTCTGATAATCTTGTATTTGTTAATTTATTCAGAAAAGAATGGTGGTTCAAATTCGAAACGTGAGTACTCAAAATTTACTTTGATTGTTGAAATGAAACTTTCTTTCACAACTTGATGCAAACAGTAACATTGATACATCACATTACATATCTTAGTTATCCAAAATAATGTATCGCATTCTTTATTAGCATAATTTTTTTTCTGACATAACTACATAAATTATATTTATGTAAATATTTAACATAAACATTTTTAGCATAGTACACTTTTCAAATTAAAAAAATGTAATGAATTATTTTAATTTCCCTGTTACATCTTATATCTTTTGAAGTAGCAACTAAGTATTTGACCAGTGGAGTTGACTACCTCCAGAAATTTTTAGTAATCTATTTTTATGTGATGCACTATTTTTAGGCTGTCTGACAAAATAGAAATGGTACTATTTGTGTTACACTACTGTAGTAGTCTGTGTATTTTTGCTCTTGGTCTTCGAGCACCTGGAATTGCTGGCCACCCACCCAGCAGTTATTACAGTTTTGATGGCGCCGCAAATTCACGGACGAGATATTACCAAGGTGTAAGTCATGTATTAATTTTTGTAAATTAATTCTCTTACTCATTACCTAAAACTGATGAATGTGACGTGATTTTTCTTCTCAATTATATTATTCCGTCGACTTTTTATACTTGGAAATAATGATGTAAATAAATTTAAATAAAAAGCACCCAGATGAAAATGCTTCAACATGGGCAAGTGCCTGGTCCAAAGTTAAGACTCTTGCCCCTTTCCTGTGGCCAAAGAAGAGCACTATGCTCCAGCTGAGAGTTATATTTTGTTTTCTGCTACTTATTGCGGGTAGAGTGATCAATCTTTACGTCCCAATTTACAATAAACTGATTGTAGATAGTATAACGGATACACCAGGACAATTCAGGTTTGTAATTTTTTGTTCCCATGCACACTTTGGATCTAATGAATTTATTAACAATGTAATTTATTTTACATGTTAGATGGGGATTGGTGTTACTTTATGTTGGGTTAAAATTTCTTCAAGGCGGTGGTACCGGAGGAATGGGCTTATTAAATAATTTAAGATCGTTTTTGTGGATTCGCATTCAACAATATACAACTCGTGAAATAGAAGTTGAACTTTTTGGGTAAAACTATTTTGCAATAAATTTCATGTTAATGCTCTTTGAAATACAAGTTAAAACAATAAAAAAAAAATTATTTCTACTGCAGGCATTTACATGGTTTAAGTCTGCGTTGGCATCTTAGCCGCAAAACTGGAGAAGTACTTCGTGTAATGGACCGCGGAACCGATTCGATTACCAATCTATTGAATTATATTATTTTCTCTATTGTGCCAACAATTGTAGATATTCTAGTAGCGATAATATTCTTCATAAGTGCGTTCAACAAATGGTTCGGATTGATCGTATTCTCGACCATGATTTTTTACATCGGTAACAGAGAAACATTCATTGTAAATAATTTATACTTGAAAAGTTATTAAAATCTCTCATTAATTGCACTTAGCTGTAACGATTGGTATTACCGAGTGGCGTACCAAGTTTCAAAGACGCATGAACCTTGCCGACAATGCTCAGAAGGCCAGAAGCGTGGACAGTTTACTCAACTTTGAGACCGTCAAGTATTACGGTGCTGAAGCATATGAGGTGAACTCGTACAAAGAGGCAATACTGAAATATCAGGAAGAAGAATTCAAATCGTCGATAACGTTGAATATATTAAATACCGTGCAAAATGTGATAATCAACTGTGGACTTCTAGCTGGGTCTCTTCTGTGTCTTCATATGGTTGTAAATAAGGAGGGTTTGAAGATTGGAGACTATGTTCTGTTTGCAAGTTATATCATTCAGTTGTACGTGCCGCTGAACTGGTTTGGTACCTACTACAGGTGAGACGAAAAATGTACCCACAAAATAATAAAAAATACAGATTTTTACATCAGACTGATTATCATTGATTTTCTTCCTGCAGAGCGATACAGAAGAATTTCATCGATATGGAGAACATGTTTGATCTACTGAGAGAAAATCAAGAAATCATCGATGCGCCAGGTGCCGGACCGTTACTCGTTAGCCGGGGAAATGTGGAATTTTCGAACGTCACATTCGGATACACCCCAGAAAGGACTGTGCTCAAGGGGATCAGCTTCAGCGTGTCAGCCGGCAAAACGATTGCTCTGGTTGGTCCGTCTGGTGCTGGAAAGTCGACGATAATGCGCTTATTATTCAGATTCTACGACGTCGACGAGGGTGCTATCTATGTTGATGGACAGCACATTAAAACGGTCAAGCAGGATTCCCTGCGAAAAGCAATCGGTAAATATTCAACGTGACAAAAATGCAGTGGAAATGTTTCTTGTTCAAATCAATCGTAATTTGAATTGCAGGCGTAGTTCCCCAAGATACGGTATTGTTTAACAATACGATAAAATATAACATCCAGTATGGAAAAATCGACGCTCCGGAGGCTGAAATCATAGCAGCTGCAAAGTACGCTGACATCCACGAGCGTATCCTTACATTCCCAGATGGTTACGAGACTCAGGTGAGCCAATTATTTTGATGAAAAAAAATTGTATCCAAATTATCGTGATCGAATGACTAATAGGTCGGCGAAAGAGGGCTGCGACTGAGCGGTGGCGAAAAGCAGAGAGTAGCAATAGCAAGGACAATGCTGAAGGCACCGAAGATCGTTTTGCTGGATGAAGCAACGAGTGCCCTGGACACGCAAACGGAAAGGAACATCCAGGCCGCACTTAACCGCGTCTGCGCTAACAGGACGACAATTATAATTGCCCACCGACTCTCAACCATCATACACGCGGACGAAATACTCGTATTGAAAGAGGGAGAAATCATTGAACGCGGCAAACACGAGGATCTGATCTCTACAGCTGGAGTGTATCACAATATGTGGGAAGCTCAACTGAGAAGCGACAACAACGCTGAAGCTGTGGAAGAGTAAATCAGGACTGTGAAACAGGCAAATATCCCGAACTGTTGGGCAAAGTCAACTGTTAATTTTTTTTGAAATTTTAGTCCGTCGAGTTTTTTCCAGTAATGTTTTTTATGATAGATTTTATCCGAAGAAAAATTGCATTGTATATAACTGAGGTAAATTACTTCTATGCTATGGACGATGTGCATTTTTAAGTCGAGGCAATAGTTTAAAAATAAGACGTCTACAAGGAAATTTGCATTTTTCAAAGTGAAGACTGACTTTTAAAATATGAAACAACTTACGATCATGTCGCTAATGTCGCATCCTAGACTCTATATTTTCGCTAACATGAAACATCGAATCCTGCATACTTAGAAATATGAGTAATTTATTCTACAAATCTTATTTCTGATTCAGCTTTAAATTCAAAAAGTAAAAGTATGAAAATACTTTTTAATTCATAAATTTTAGAGTATCTCTGTTTCATAACAAAATGTCATATAGTGGTTGTTTATTTACATACTTACAGTCTACTACCACACTCAACCAAAAAATAGATTTTTGTTTAAATATAATGTCTATTAATGAAAGAGGCTTACATTTTTAATAAAATAGCGAAATTTTATAATGGTTTCTGAAGAGAAAATTTTTTGAATAGTCAACTGTTGTTCATACAAAGAATGAAATATTGAATATAATATATATTGAATAAATGAATATTCTGACTGAATAAATGAATAACTTACAAGAACCATTTAAATCCATCAGGGTTGTATTTTTTTTATATGGATCGGATGAATACATCAATTTATTCCGAACGATTGTTTCTGTTGATTTCTTGATGACAAGTATTGAAGGATAGTTCTTTCGTCATTAAAAATGCACTAATAAAGATCAATTAAATAATTGATGAAATAAAAAAAAATAAAAAAAAAAAAAAAAAAAAAAAAAAAAAAAAAAAAACGTGTGTGGTCTTAGTGTGCCTATTCTGGGCCCTGACGAACCTCTGCCAGAACTGCAATGCATAAGTTAAATATTTATTCATTTTAGACGGGGAGCTGAGGGTTTTTCGACCGTTGCGAGCTGGACCGGGATGAAATAGGGCTTAAATGAAAGGTTTTGATCCAAATAATAAGTCATTAAATTGTCTAGAAAAAACTTGCTTCGCCAGGTGGTTTTTAATTGCGAATAGTACATTTCCTACCTAGGGCAGAAAGTGCGGCAGAGCTTTTCTGCCCTTCTAATCACTTTCGGCCCACGGGCAGAAAAATATTTTCGGCCCCGGAGGCCGAAAAGTGATTAGCGGGCCGAAAATGCGCCCACGGGCAGAAAATTGCACTTTCTGCTCTCGGTACCAAAAATGTTGTTCTCACTTGGGCATAAACATACAACAACCGCACCCTTCGGGCGCGATAGTCGTATTTTCTGCCCTAGGTAGGAAATGTACTATTTTCCAAAAATTTGAATATTTCATAGATATTGGCATTATCAATAAAATGAGCCCAGATCAGTCGTCCATAAACAATATGGCGACCTATTGCAAAATTGTTAATTTACAACTATGACACGCTGTAACTTCTGACGTTGCCATAGGATCCCGGCCAAACCAATTGGAATCGCTAGATAATAACAATATCATACAACATACAAATTTTCGATAATTTGTATTAAGTAGTTTTTTTTTTTTTTTTTTCTTTTTTTTTTTTTTTTTACCTTT
>JAPYYV010009848.1:0-12172 GCA_030522625.1 Copidosoma aretas
GAAACGTTTTGGAAACGTTTCAGAGACGTTTCGTATAAGCTCTAGAGCGGACATTTCAAGGTTTCTGAAACGTTTCAGAAACGTTTCTGAGACTTAAGTTGAAACGTTTCAAAGTTCAAAATGAAACGTTTCAGAAACGTTTCAGAAACGTACGATGCTATGTGGAATATAAATTATTTTACATTTTTGACATTTAATTGAGTATACGACGTGTGTTTTTTGTCCTGTGTCTAAAGTGTCTTTTCCCAATTTTATAATTGATAATAATTTATTGTTAATACTGTTTATTACACAGAAGTTTTCTGATTTTAAGAAACTATTACATTTTGAAGTAATAATTGGATGGTAAGGTATAATTATAAGCGGTTTTTTCGTTTGTTGAATAGGTGTATGTCGGTCCTTATTACTATAATAGTATTTTTTTAATCTATTTTTTATTACTATTGTTACAAAATATTCTGGGTAACAATTATCAGACAACTCACGTTTCATGTACAGAATGTTCTGAATTCTAAATTTGCTATCATAGAGTTTAAAAATTCTGTCAATCATATTAATAACAATGCCTTTTTTCACTGACAACGGGTGGTGTGTGTGGTAATTTAGTATTTTTGGTACCAATCTAGAGAGCAACTTTTGTTTTCACGTCTAATAATCAACATGTCCAAAAAGGGTAGAGAGTTGTTAACTTCATTTTCTACTGTAAATTGTAAGAAAATATTGTAGCTATTTAGTTTATTCAGAATATTGTGTATTTTTGTTTTCTTACTATTGCTAGGATGTCGTCTACATAACGTTTGTATAGCAAAATGTCATCTTGTAGTTCCAATAAAATAATCTCCTGGACCTGTTCCAAAACTATATCAGCAAACACTGGGCTTACACATCCACCCATAGGATACCTTATAATTTGCTGGAAGAAATTCTTGTTGAACTGAAAACAGGTCGTGGCAAGCAGCAACTTAACACCTTCAATAAATTATTCCATGGACATGTTGATATGATTATGTAAGTACTTCTATTTATCTTTTAAACCTTTAATGATGAGATCATGAGGTAGGTTGGTGTACAGAGACACAACATTATAAGAGACCAAACAGAACTCTTCAGGTATTTCAATATTTGAAAGACAATTTTTGATATCGTAAGAAGGTGTTTTATTTTTGGTGTTAACTCTAAATAATATCTAAAAAAATTCGTAAGTACACTTTCTAAGACACTGAACTAGATATATATTATAATTATATATTAAGGATAAGTATGAGGTAATTTCTTAAATTACGAAAGTAAATAGTGATTAAAAAATTTGTGTTTTTGTAGAATTTTATTCTCTACTATATAAGTTTTTCAGTTAAAATATCATTTAAATATGAAAATCAATTTAATTTTAATGTTACCAATAACGTGATTGTGAATATCAGTGTAAAGTAAATTAAAACCGTAAAAATAAAATTAACCTCTCATTTGAGCCTTTTCACACAACTTTACTGCTAACTTCAAAACATTTATATCATGCTTTGCTATGATAACTAGTTTGTGAGCTCTCCTATACCGGGTTCCAGAGGTAGCTAAACCTACTTCTAACCGTTTTCCTCCACCTGATGTACTGTCTCTTCTCTTCTTATGCCGCCGACCTCTATTACGACTTCCAGATCCATTCTTCTTTCTTTTGCCAGAACCAGGCATGCTATATTTGATGAATGAGATTGAAATTTTTTTTTTGTATTTATTGTAAAAACTGTATCGTGTTAATTGAACCTTTATTTTAGTCATGATACTGTAATAATAATATCAGAAACATAACTTTGTTTTCATTTTATATCGTTAGAATTTATAAATAAATCCGATATACAGAATGCTAATATGAATATTACATGCTGCCAAATTTTCAATGTATCAGAAATTCGATACAATAGCTCATTCAAACGCAGTTAAATAAAAAGAACTTAAATTATATTTGTAATCGTAAAAGAGAATTACTATAATCCATATATAATGGATACTTATACGCAATAAACTTAGTCTGCAAGATAATATGGCTGGATCTTGATATGATATCGAGTTTTCACTTGTTTACATACTTGTCAACTGTTTACAAAAATGCTCAAACTTGGCGGAAATATGCAGACATGTAAACAAATCAGGGTAATACTTGCACTGTAATTATAACCCTTATGTCTATTACCAAATTCATTTTTAATGTTGACACTTTTCTTAATAATTAGAAAATTAGTATTATAGAATAACATATTTACCTTTATACAACTCCCATAATCTACGGTGATGCCAGAAATCGTTTAAAGTAAAGAGGGCTTGATAAACATCAACCAAACTGCCATAAAGGACGATAGAAGATAGTAAACAAACAAAAACTCATGCAGAGAGCCCCTGCAGCCACAGCTCAAAGCGAGAATAAAGGTACATTTCAGAGCAAGGGTGCGTTTACATGCAGTTACTAGCATGTATTTATATTTGCCCGAGTCAGCCAGTCTGTGAACTGGTGTACTCAACGCAGGGGTGGCAAGATACAACGCAGATGTCTACTACACATTAACCTTCATGGAAAGGTGTAACTTGTGAGACAAGTGCACCTTGCACTATTCTGATGTTTGCTAGTGATTAATAGAGAATACATTGTTATGATATCTACAAAGAAATTAACTTGAACGATACCAACGTACAAGTCGAATATAGCCTATGCAGCAATATCCGATAAGATACCCAGTGATGGGGGAAATCAAAAAGTGCTACAACCAAATAACTTCTTTCAAAGCTATTTAACTAAGCAACCATGTACTGCAACCATAAGCTGCAAGCGGCTTAAGCCCAAATGGCTATAAGCAAATGACTGAAAAGACTGCAACTTAACAAATTTAAATATTTCATTATAAATAATAAACTAATCCCGGCCACTGGGGATCATGTCAAATTCCCGTAAAAATCCCAAAATAATCTGCGATTTTCATATGATAATTTCAACTTGATTACGTAATGTTTATGTGACTTTCTCGTGATTTATAAGAAAAGAGAACAAAGAAATTGAATTCCATCTCACACTTATCTCTAGACTTTGTTATTGTTATTCATGCTTTTATCAGCTATAAGTTGAGGGGAGTCAGTGAAGTCAAAAAAAGTTATGTATTCGAAATCATTTGTAATATGATATTTGACTTTCTAAATCTACTCCGTAAAAGGTTAAGATTAAAAGTTATCTCTATGTTATTATCTGTTTTATCAAAACAGAAGCATAAACGCATATTCTTGACCCTTTTATCAAGTACTGATTTGACGAGAGTAATAAAAAACTAAATAGAATCTGATCAGATTTTAAGTCTTCTACATCCAATTATACAATTATAATAAATTTCAGTGAAATTTATTTTAATCTTGTCATTTATGTAAAAAAAGAGTGCAATCTTTCATCTTTGATATAAAATATACACAATACTTTAATTATTTAAAATGATATAATTGAAATTAAGATTATATAGGTAAAAAAACTAATACTTTTGATGTAAGTTTATAAGAAATAATATTTAAAGATGCCATTTAAGTACATAATTTAGGTCACTTGGTACTACTTTTATGTGATATAAATAATTTATTTGAATAACATAAGTGCTGGTGAAATGGCGAATTGGGTTACTAGGTATTATTCAACAATAATACGAATGATTTATTCAAATAAGATAAGTGCAGATACTGGAGCCCATCAGGTTACTAAATATTGGTAGTTTATTTATAACTGAATAATTCAATCCCTTAAATGCTATCGAATGGGTCATTATGTTACGGTTACCGGAATTTGAGTAGCTTGGAGTACAAAGTTGATAAAATGGATATCACTGAATTAAAATATTTCGTTTTAGCCCTAATAAATTTTTCTGCTTGGTGGGTGACCTCTTTGGCATCATTAAATATAGCTAATATTAAAATATTATTATTAGTCTGTTACGCATAAGACAGATGGCTGACTGTCGCTTGATTTATCAATAAAACCATCATAAATTGAACTTTGTATCAGTATCACGTATTGATCCCTAGTATAAGACGTTGGCCACTTTGGATATGTCATTTTTAATTTCCGAAGTCTGGCACCAAAATTATTTTAAGTACACAAAAAGCCCTTGGTAAATTCGTTATCAAACTAATGACATATATTTACCCGTTTCATGTCAGCCATTTGGGATCCACCATTGTGAATTTTGAGAGTATGGCACCATAGTTGTCATAATCGACGAAAAAAGCCTCTTTGTGAACTTGTT
Source organism: Copidosoma aretas (assembly GCA_030522625.1). NCBI lineage: Eukaryota > Metazoa > Arthropoda > Insecta > Hymenoptera > Encyrtidae > Copidosoma > Copidosoma aretas. The sequence goes on from JAPYYV010009848.1 coordinate 4,266, forward strand.
TCTATGAAAAAAAATTTTTTTTCTAAAATGTCGCCTGCCATTTTAAATCCGCCATATTAAATTCTCATTAGCTGACGTTAAATAACTCAAAAATTTATTTGGTAACCTATGTCTATTTTTTTTTGTAGCTTAGCATTCTTGAATAGCCATTTCCAAACAATGTTAACTCCTAATTTCAGGAAATTTCAAGTTTACCAATAGTTTAGAGGTTAGGTTACTTTTTTCATGCATCGGGACTATTTTGCCTTAAAACTACACTTGACAAGCTTCGAATTAAAAAAAATCATGAAAATCGGTTCTTCCGTACTGGAGATAATTTATTTCGTAAAAAATTTCTCGATCTGGAACACTGTGCGGCCTCTTTAGGAGAAGAGGGCTTTTCATTTGAATGTGTACTGCAGGTAATGTGTTAGTAAATCTTGATCGAAATCACGGTTTATCGAAGATCGAAATCAGACTCAGTCCTATCAGACTAGAGTCTATTAGACTTGCAGTATTTTCATCCGATTCACCGGACTGATCAGACTCAGGTCTCATAGGTCTATCAGACTTCTGTTATCTTTAGCATGTCAGCTATAAACTTATTTTTGCACCTTACCCTATCTATAATACACGCAGGGAGATCCGCATATGAATCTACGTGGATTCTGATTGATAGTGCATGGATTTTGATAGATTTTTACATGGAATTCTACGTGGTGTTTAACATGCAAATTTAGGTGAATCTTTGCACAGAAACAAACATGGATTTTGTAATCAAATTTGTAAGTAATGATTGACGTGCATTCTTATATAGCAATCCACACAGATTCTTAAATAGAATTCCATGTAAAATTTTACCTGAAAATTCACATTGATGTTTCGATAGTAATCCACATAAATTTTTCGATAAAAATTCACGTGTAGTATTTGAACGAGAGATCACGTAGATTTTAAATGTAAAAGACTGCTCATTTCATCATAAAGATATTTTTATTTAGCTACAATAACGGTGAACAATTAAAGAATGTCACTGTTGCTAATAGTTATTAGTCATAAAAGCATTACAGAGGAGATATATTCATTTGTTGAAAACATTAAAAATTTTTATAGTTATAAGCATATATAGTCATTTAATAGATCAAACTATTTAAATAAATGTTCCTTTAAGATATCGTGTAAGCTCCATAGAAATATGTATTAACCTTATCTCTTTTTTTTACCTCAATATATTTCGTTTACAAACTTGAAAACTCTCTTTAAGATTGACTTTTGTTTCAAAGAACTTGGTTATTCGAAAATTTTAAGTCAAGTAGCAGGTTTAACTATTGTTTATGAGGAAACAAAATGATTCTTCAAAATTCATTAGCTCAAGCACTTATACAAATTTGTTTGAGTTTGTATGGAAATTAAAAACACGAAACAACCGATTTATCGGCAATATAATTTATTTAGAGATTGTGTTTAACAAATTTTAAATTATAGCAGTGTTTTATCATAATGCATGAACTCGCGGGTATCACTGTATTCTTTTCATTTTTAAAATAGTTCGATAGATCGATTTTTGGCTTCATAAAGTCGTTTTTTCTACACTCCGGTGGTTAAAAATGTAACTATAACCTGTTGTATTTTTATCGTCTTGAAACGTCGACGAGCTTCGTAAAAATTCAAGTTCAGTTTGTATTAAATATTATCTGTATATTTCAATTGCACAAACAAAATTAATAAGTTAATAACCAAACTAAATAATCTATTATGTAAACAGCACAAGATACAGACTAAACTGCAATTCCCATGAAGCCCGTAAAAATATCAAAAGGATATAATTGTGATAGGTTATAGTTGTTATTTTTAGCCACCAGGGCAGGGCTGGTAGTACGGTTATCACACCAAATTATATACTTGGTTTATCATTATTTTCATTAACGCACATGCAAAACGTGAGATTATAACCAATGTACGAAAAATAAAGATTGGACAAACATTTTTTTAGACACAATAATAGTATTAAATGAAGGCTTTTTTTAATTTCCTGGTGACAGTGAATCAACGTTAAGTCAACATTGATTTCAACGCTAGTTGAATGTTTATAGGCTCGGTACGCATGCAGTACGGCCGCCAAAGTGCTTACCGTTTCAATATTCATTTTAATGGGAGAAAATTAGTTGTAGCGGTAGTCCCCGTCAACTAGGTAATTTTCGCCATAATATTACGTGTGAAAATCATAGTGGCACTGTCTGTCACCTGCACGGAACCTATTAAACGTTGAAACAACGTTGCGTTATCGAACTGATTTCAACCTTAAGTTCACGTTGATTTAACGTCAAAATCAATGGTAAATCAGCATTGAAAGTTTTAGTAGGGGTAGAGTCGTATTAATTGTAAGTACAAGTCTGTGTACAGGGAGATCCCGTTCAATAAACAAGTATATGTATATCTTTTATAATAAACGATTAGTAGATACAGATATACAGAAAAAATAGCTTCGGATTGCTCTTAATTGTCTCATTGTCGATTGTCTCCAATTACGATGAGAATACACTATGTAGAGGTGTACTCCACCTATAATTTTATGAGCAAGTACACCTGGCATGGACACGTACACTTCATGTACTAAGTGTACTTACCCGAACAGATGTAGGTGAAGTATTGGGATTATGCCTGTACCACGTGACTTCGATATGTATATGACTAATATAGAGGAAAAATCACACAGGTCTTATGGAAGGAGTCTTGTTTTTATTTTTTTTCGTAATTAAAACGATATTGAGCGTAAAAAGGTTGTTTATACCATGTTACTGACATTATAAGAGTTACGTTGTTATTTTTTTCCTTTGGTGGAATCGTTTTTTAAGGTCGAAACATCGTTCTAAACGGATACGGAGTGCAGTTAACCCTACTTTTAACTCTTTGTTTACCTCTGAGCAACAGCAGAGGACACACACACCCACTCTCCTGCTTACATATACGTAGCTCGATGTAAAGTTAACTGAACTCCGTATCCGTTCAGACCACAGTTTCGACCTTGATCAACGATTCTACCATAGGAAAAAAACAACGCCGTAACTCTCATAGTGTCGCTAACATGGAATGAACAACCTTTTCATGCTCTATCTTTTTAATTACGAAAAAAAATAAAAACAAGATTCCATCATAAGACCTGTGTTATTTCTCCTCTATATCAGTCATATATATACCAAGGTCAAGTGGTACAGGCATAATCCCAATACCTACCCAGCAGCGATCTTAAATGCAGCAACCAATCGTCTGCTAAAATACATCTATATATTATACTTTAGTATACGATTGGTTGCTCTATTTGAGATCACTGCTACCCAGACAAACCTACTACCTACTATTTCACTAAAGGTCCCTTTTTATGCTAAAGCTACAACGCTACAATTGAGTGCAGCGAACTTCTTGCATACGCTCACACAACCTTAGAGCATATACTACTGGAGTGAGCATGGCAATGCTGTACAGCGTGACGAGGCAGACAAAGTTTTAATAGTACGCATTGCCATGCTTACTCCAGTAGTATACGCTCTCAGTATGCAACTGCTTATATGAGCACACAAAAATATATTTTTTACTTTGTTACTCACGCAAAATCAAGATTCTCATTCTCGATTTTTAAGATTGTGCAGTTTCTCTTCTGGATTTGTATGCCAATTTGCTCATAACCGTGAATCGTTTGTCGTAAAAAGCTCAACTGGTACAGTTTAGTCACAAGAGTAAGATCGTATTCTTTCGTCAAAGAATGCGCTTATTCTAGAGGTATGTATATTCCAACTGAGTAGTAAAGTAGTTTGTTATTTTTTTTAGGTCATTTACTAAAGTAAAGTCCTCAATAAACGTATACATTTGTACGCACATATTTTTTATGTAAACTATAACGAATTCGAATGTTTTTTGACTTAGATCTAAATCACTACTTCTGCTAGCTAGGTTCTTCAAAATCAGACGAAATAGTTACAACAATATTCGACGGAAAAATTATAAGCTATTTATTGAGCTATAAATTATAGCTGTAATTACAGCTATAATCATGTGTTTTATGGCTATAAATACGTTTCAAAAATAGCTATAAAAAACAAATGTTTCATAGCTGTATTTATACATAAAATCATAGCTACAATTGTTTATAAACAAAAATTTAGTGATGGATTTTTAATGTTATCCCAGTTAAAAAATTCCATATTGATTTTCATATGGATTGTCCATATGGATTATCCATATGGAAATCTGTTTCAATTTCCCATATGGATTAGGAGCTATGGATTCCATATTGATTTCCAATCTGTATTTTTTGGAGCTGTAATATTATTTAATTAGTTGAATTTTACGATATAAAAATCCATACAGATCTTTACAATGCACATCTATGTGGATTCTTTATATTGTACATATCTTTCATACGTGCATATCTGCTAAATATTTTTATTACCTGTTTTGACATCCATATATATCACCATTCCAAAATCCATATGGATTTCATACTCTTAAATGCAGAAAGGTTTTTCATTTACATATATATACATATTTTTCATTGTGACATATGGATTTTCCATTTACAAATAATCCATATGGATTTTTCATTTACAAATACATATGGATTTTCGATTTGCAAATGGTCCATATCGATTTCCCATTTACGACATATGGATTTTCCATTTGCTAATCCATATAGATTTTTTATACTTAAATCCTCATGGATTTCATACGTAGAAATGTGACGACATTATATATACTCGACAAGAGATATATGCATATGTGCATATCTGCTATACATTTTTAGTAACTGTATCAAAATCCATATGGATCACCGTCCCAAATGCCATATCTATTTTTTACCGTCGAATGCATAAAGGTTTTTTATTTACATATAAATACAGATTTTACTTTGTGACATTTAATGTGTCTTTCATGTACAAATAATTCATATAGATTTTTTTTATTTCAATCCTTGTGGATAAATATATAGCAGATATGCACGTATGGAAGGTATGTATGATATAAGAAGCCTATATGGATTTAAATATAAGAAATCTATATGGATTTATAAATGGAGAATCCACAGATATGCATTGTAAATATCTGTATGGATTTTTATATCGTTAAATTCAACTGATTAAATAATATTACAGCTACAGAAAATCCAGATGGGAAAAATCAATATGGAATCTATATCTCCTAATCCATATGGAAATTTGAAACAGATTTCCATATGGATAATTCATATGGACAATCTATATCAAAATCAATATGGATTTCTTTAACTGGGATTTCTATTCTGCTAACGCTTAGCACGCAGTCTTATTGTAGTAGGTATTGTTTTCATTGCTATAATTTATGTGTGCAATTAGGTATACCTATTAACATTAGGAATATTAAATTCATTTTATAAAATTTTTTGCTATTAAAATTGTTGCATAAAACTCGTGATGTATTGTTTCAAAAGTTGATAAATTTACTAAAATGTAATAACGAAGAGATTAATGTTGTGCATATATCTGATGAGATAGGAAAAATTTGTTTGAAGTTTCTGAAAAATGAAATTATAGATCTTAAAAGTTTTAAATAAAATATACATGATTCGGGACATGTTCCTCTGTTATAACAGTTTCATAGTAATTTTATAGGATTATCGAACATAAAATTTTTGTCTTTGTTTGTTATTGGAAATGTATGAAATATTGACCTATTTAGAATAAATACTTGCATGCCACTACTGACCTGTATTGAATTCTTACATATTTTATTTTAAATATAATATACGAAAACATAAAATGATATTTTCTTTAATAAAAAATACTTTTTAAAATATTAAAGTAGAGTTAAAAATTTCTTTTGTCAAATTATTTCATTATTTTTTATAACAGACTATTCCATATGAGGGAGTATCAGAAAATTGGCCGACAGAGAGCAGCATGTACCTCGGCTTGCATCTGAGAGTTATAAAGTATAAATATACATACTGGCAGAATATATAGTAACAAACCAACACTATGTACAGTTATACTTTATAACTATCACATGCAAGCCGAGCTACATGGTGCCTTCTGTCGGTCAATTTTCTGATACCCCCCGTTCATCCAATCGCTAGTCTAAAAAAATTGTTATTTGGAATTGTAACGTAAAACTCTTTTATGTTCAATGAATCTTTTTGCTGATATATATACATATTACTCCTGCATCAATACAATTTTTTATTTTTCAGGTTCCCGGATTTGGCCGCATACTTGTGATATTACATTTTAAAATAATTATCTCATACTACTTCAAAGATATTAAGAAATAAATTTTTGTAAATAATAAAAAGTATACTATGGTTGTACTACCTTAACACATTTTTTGCAATTTACCTTGAATCCTTGAAGAAAAGTCTACCCACACCGAAATAAATTAACTTGATGAAAAGAAATATAACAACAACCAGATAAACCATCACCAAAATTAAAATGAGGTTACAAATTTATCACCCTGAGAATAATTAAAGCAATCAAAAATGACCTTTACCGATTTATTACAAAAGCATAATCAAAAAAACAGAAACAACCATTATCAAACCATCATGAAACCATTAGCAAACCATTAGAAAACCATTAGCAAACCATTACCAAACCATTACCAGTGCCATCTTAACTATGTTTGGGCCCTAGGCCGAGGCTGTGGAGGGGCCCTATGTATACGTATACTTATACATATGTATGTATATATATGTATATATATACATATATATATAATAGTGGGGCTTCGCCTCCTGCGCGCTCCGCGCACCAACCCTCTTATTTCAATATTTCTATTCTCATGACTGAATAATGAATACAAAAGTTTATTTATTTACATACATATATATGTGTGTGCAATTATAGATAACCAAAGCGATCTCTTAAAAATTTGGTAAAATATCGAACAAATATAGTCAATAAATTAAATGATTTCACTGATTTATCAAATAATTGTTACTAATTAAAATCTGATAAGGACTCTTTTTGCTTTTTAAAATTAATATTAATACATATATAGATGTACATAATTCTTACGCAATCATTATTATTCGAGAAACTGTTATGATCCTTTCTTTGGTTATTTTTTATTATTTTATAATCAATTATTGATATAAGTTAATAGCAAGTTATCGTTTTGAATTTTTTATTTAATATTTGTAAATGTAAATTTTTTTGCAATTATTTTTCTATTTAATGCATTAATTTTTATATACTTCTACATATCCTTTCCTTGTTTTATAACTATTAAATATTTATATTCCATTGAATTTTTACTAATTTTTTTTTAATACAGTATAATGCATGATTAAATAAACATACTACAGCATTTTTGATTTACATTTTTCATCGTTACAATATTATAATTTTTAACGAATAACCTATCATTGAACTTTCAATCTTAACCCTGTAGGTTTGATGGCCCAATTATTGATTGTCTTTGAAAAATTTTCAGCTATCTAATGTAATATTAAATGTATGCTGAATAATTTCATCGCAATTTTAGTGAATATTAGTTGTATGAGTGATTTAGTACAAGTGCAAATTTTTCTGCGTTATGAAATCAATTATTCAATTTATCATCAATAAAATAAGAAAACTATTTTTTGGCTCTATTGACGAGCCTTGAAAAAGGCTATGAATCTATTATCTAGCCCCTATTATCGAGCCCCTTGAAGCCCAATATTTACATGGTTAGACCGTCTGTATATCAAGATATGCATGTATTATATGCAAATTATTGAGTTTTGTTCATATTAATAAGTACGCAGATCGATTTGTCGCAACAAAAACAAATTTAGAAAAATCTTAACAGACGACAAAATTTAGGTTAGGTAAAGGCTTCTATTACTGAATGCAGAGCCTCGATAATAGGCGCGCTATAAGAACAGTGCACCTATTAACGACTTTATTGCTAAT
>JAPYYV010009849.1:0-11677 GCA_030522625.1 Copidosoma aretas
GGAGACCTTCTGCCAACATATACGGATTATTTTGTTAAGTAAGTTAGCAGATCAATCGGCCTCCAAAACCACGCCTACAAAAACATAGTTGACCCAAAAATTAAATCAAAAGAACACTACGACAGAAGTATAAACCCCTATCACTTCAAAGTAGGAGACTTCGTATTCCTCATGTCGGGCCCGAAACCTGGAAAACTGGATAACCATTACTCCGGACCTCACAAAATTCTCGAGGGGCTCCCTAAAAATAACAAAAGAATCAAAATGGATTCCAAAAGTGAAGTTGCTCACACTAATCGCTTAAGATATTCATATATCACCCCCTAAGTTACAAAATTCACATGACTAATCTTTATTTTGGTTTCAGACAAGAAAAACCGACAAGAAACAAAACAAATAATAATAATATACACAGCAAAAAGTACAATGTCTCTACTCCTGCTCCTGATTCTCGTTTCACCCACCATGGGCTTCATAGGATATGACTGTGGCACTCGCAACTCGAATATAACTTCTATGTCCTTAGTAGAGGCTGGAGACTCCGACATACCAAAACCCAACGTCACCACGACCCCGCAATACCTTCAACTGCTACAGGTCAACGACTACGCTGACGTTACGGATAAGCAATGTAAGATTAAAATATAGTGTCTAGTACAAGAATGCCGTTGATTCAGCTATGTCTCCAGCGTCCTCGGAGGCTCAGCAAGCTTTGTCTCCGAGATAAGTCTACAAGCATGCGAGACCGCACACAACAGCGGCACTTCAATATTTGGACAACATGTGATCCAAGGATTACGTGTTAACCAAACCACCACCTCCCCCCGTCACCTTCGCGGGTAGCCTCACAGTAGACGGAGCTTGTAGTGGAACTAGCTACTCAGACCCTTACGGATCCTGGTCTAACGTTGTAGTTTATGGAACTCTGCGCATCACTCTGACGCAAAAAACAAATAGAATCTCACTAGATAACAATAAGATGCATTTTCCGTCCGGTACCATATGCGAGCTTTTAAATAGATTCTGCATTGACTTTGAAGGAGGCCATAGTTTCTGGGAACCCCTACCCACAGACGATTGTAAGTTCACCCATTACAGCGTCCTATACGAAGGCCTCACAAAGAAAATAGTAGATAAATCATTTGACAAAAATTACGTTATATATTTGCTAGAATCCGAGGAAAACGCCTTTGCCTTGACCAGTAAAAATACGGCAAATGTACGCGGTAACCAAATAATCTTTACAGAACACCCAAAACTTGCGATATTCGAGACTACACGAGGCAACTCATTTGCAGCTATAACAAAAACTCTGACAGCAGACCTCGATATTTTTACTTACGTAAATTCTAAATTTGTATACGTCGAAAAAAATTTCAGGACGCAATTGAATAATTTATACCGTGACATAACCACTCAGCGCTGCAATTGAGAGCGAGAAACCTTGAAAGCTACCCTCTCCATTGCCCGACACTCTCCAGACGAATTTGCTTATAACATCATCAAAGGTCCAGGACATATGGCGGTGGTAGCCGGGGAAGTTGTACATCTGATCAAATGTACTCCCGTCGAGGTAACAGTAAATCAAGATGAGAACTGTTATGCGGAACTCAGAGTAAAACAAGGAGACAAGATACATTATTGGACACCAAAAACCCACATCTTTAAGAAATTTGGGACTCGTATAAATCGCAACAATATGATCCCAACGATGTTCAAGATTACCAATGCTTGGGTAAGACTATCCCCAAAGCCGATCATCGCCCAGGCGCCGACGATAATCAAACCGGTGACCAATTTCTCCTAGCAATATACCAGTCCCTTAGATCTGGCAACCATGGGCATCTATACAGAAGAGGACTTGAAACGTCTACGCTAACATACAATGTTCCCGGTCGAACGTCCGACGCTGCTAAATAATATTGCAATGGAAGTTAACGGTCAGCCCGTCCCATATCAAGACGGTTCCTTGTCCAAACTGTTGAACGAAGAAACGCTGAATAAAGTAGCAGAGTCTACTCTTAATAAATATTGGCAAAAATTTGTAACTTTTGGCTCGGTTAGTGCAGGTATCATGGCAATAGTATTCTGTATTCAAATAATCAAGTCCTTCCTGAATGTTTTATTCAGAGGATACGCTCTCCACGGTGTTTTCGGATGGTCACTCAAACTTCTTGGAGCCATCTGGAGCACACTCACCTACTACATTCTCCATACTCACCATACCCGGAGCCGAACCAAAACCGACTCCGAAGATGTTGAAGCAGGGCAACCTTTGTCAGAAACCAAATCGATGGAAAAACTTTACCCAACCACCCAAGAGGATAAAATCACCATGAAATCAGAAACCGACAAGAAAAAACGTCTGGATTCTTTACCAACCTCGACCAGTAGACGGTTATTTTCGTCACCATTTTCATGCCATCCTCTACTAACCTTTTAAGGTTAGGGGTGTTACGTCCGGTCAACAATTTTTTTTGTTTTATATTCCCAGCTATACCAACGCACACCTTTCCTCTAGGCATACGTAAGAACATTCCAGTAAACCGATGCGATATCACTTCTAACCTCCCACTCTCGTTACTCACTCCTGTTGCAACATAACACGTGCAGTTCAACGGTTTTTCTTTTATCAGTCGTCCTCAGGAAAGTAGCCGAAAGCTAATGAGTTGCCATGCGTACACCCAAAATATGTTACTTATATCATACTAACAAATAGATTTAAGTTGAACATCTATATGAACATTAAAATTCGATATCCCTTCCATATTGCAATGATTTATACCAATAGTCTTATGAAACGTGCTACGTTATTTCACTTACTTCATTTGAATGCGATTTCATACCGAAAAATAGATACAATTTTAAACTGACGACTATTTTAAATTCAATACTTGTTAAATTTTATATCATTAATAAACTTACTTTCATTTTAATTAAGAATTTATATATTATGTAGTCACTCTACTGCCTTGCGACATTGAAGAACAAGAAATATTGTAAATGCGACGAGTGCAGCGGCACAAGTATAGACATAAGCCGTTCATAGAATTATTCATTTTTCCTTCATCATATTACACATGCTATTTTCCAAGAATATTGTAACTCAGCGAGTGCAGCGGCACTAGCTCTATTTCATCGCATTTTTAAACATGCGTGCTCACCATTAAAAACCTTAAGTCTACTTTCTCCCTCCGGGGTAATGGCTTATCAGCTGCACGCGGAGCCCCAACATACGCACACGCATAAAGTGACTCACCATAGCCCAAACACTTCCGTACTTGCGTGCTCCCCTTCCTATACGTGCTTTCTCTAACCTACGCATCTTCCATCCCTCTGGAGCCACGCACATCCAGAAATCCATCACGTAGGCGCTGACTCCTCGACTCGTATATAAACTGGCCGTCCACCCACGCAGTCTTAGTCTCGAGCCTCAAGTTACTATCGACGAGCCACGCGTGTCATCCACTTGTACCGGCCACCAGCTCCAAAAGGTCTCTCTCTCTCTCTCTTTTGTTGTACTCGGCCTACCGCACCTGGACCGGACAAGCCTAATCACGCTCACCTCGGACTCATCACCTTCGCCACTCGTCGTCGCTGACCACATCATCGGGCAGCAGGCTTGACCTCACTAAGTAACCATCAGGACACGAGGCCCTCATAAGCTCTCCCTTTCGCTCATACAATCATACTCGCCCTCCGATCGAAAGCAGTATAGTCGACACGAGTGAGGTAATTATTTTCCAAATAAAGAAATAGTAAAGATTAAAAACAGATCCTTTCTTTTAAACTTACTAACTCTCTCTCTCTTAAATTTGCTCTGGATATTCACCAGAACGAATTTTAGTAGTATTATACAAATATATATGTGTATATATATATATATATATATATATATATTTATCTTCGGTGGTTACGATCTGGTAGCAATACCAGGTTGGATCGCTCACCTTTTTTCCCGGATCACTGTCTGGTAGCGATACCAGTTGATATTTGTGACCTCATCCTTAACGGGCGGCCTTAAGCTGTTTGTCGGGAGATAGATTTCTTGTTTCATCGGTGTAAGGAATTCGGCACCCAAGTCGGACGAGCAGTACGCTTTAACCCGCCACTTTCCATCAAACATATCCAAGACTCAAATAGAGAAGCGCGACCCTGTTTTTGGACGTTAATTCGTCAAGGCGAAAATTTGATTATATACTTCTCTTACATCTAGACGTAACAATAGCATTATATTCTTCTTCATTGTTGATGAAACTTTCAATGCTTTTAATACCAAATTAACTTAGTTTTTATTCGAAAACGTCTTTATTCATACTTGCAAGTTCTTTGTTTACTAAATTCATCGTCAAAGAAGCTTTAGGCGTGCATATACGTTGTCTTAAACTTACAAATCAACTTTTTTCGTTACGTACTAGAAGAAATAAGCAGTTGTCTGTGCCTGTTAGATCAGAATTAAAAGTTAAAGGTGAACTCTACTAGCAGAGCAATGTTATAAAAGTACAGAAATAAATGTCGGGAAAGATACTATGTATTCTATGTGTACAAATCACAAGTCATAAGTCATCATAACAATCTATGAGAAAATTAGCAATATGAAAAGAAAACAAAACATAACAACTTCACTTTCATCGATTCTCAGCTTTCACTGTACTTTGAACAACAATGTTTTTCAAACCGCAATTTGAAAAAAATTTTCTTGTTGAAAGTCCGGCCATTCAGACTTTGTACAAAACACTCCATACATCTCGCACTTTGTACAAAAATCTCTGCACATTTTCCAAAGTGCACAGTTTCGGACTTTAAACGTAACATATACATATATGTCTCTGACTATATATATGGAGTTGTAAGGACTGTAAGTTCGTCCACCCACTCTCCCCCCTTTCCCTCCCCCTCGCCCCCTGAAATCACGGGAGTATTATTTTGATTGTTACGTGTTTTTGACGGTAGTCAATTGTTACCTCGCCCCCCCTAGTCCCCCCTCACCCCCCTCACCATCCTTCCAAATATGATCGTTTTCTACGTGATTTTACATAGAAAATATTTTTTCTTGTCTGAATAGCCCCCCCTTAGGCCACCCTTAGCCCCCCCTCACTATGCAGGGACTCAGAATATTTGGTCAAGAAGGAACTATAATTTTTCCTAGGTTAATGGCCCTCAGGCCTCCCCTCACTCCCCCTTGCCCCTTCTCAGGGACAACTCGCTTGTTTTCTTCGTGATTAAATGTAAAAAAAAAAAAGTTTTCTCTCTTACGAGCTGTATTTTCTAACAAATAATTATTTGTATCAATTATCTTTTAACATATTATGATGATTTCTCCACTCCACCTTGCGGTAATCATCCAGAAGCCCTTTTTTTTAGTAGTTTTCTAGTCCCTCTTAGTAACATCAATACTTTTACCATAAAAAGTAATTTCATATGTATATTTCGTATACAAGATATAATTTTTCGGTTTGTTGTGATATTAAGGTGAATAGGACACATTCACTTTTTTAAATTTATACTTTAATATTGAAAACCTTTTTTAAAAAGACCTTATTGACGTTATTAAACATTTATTTTTATTATGTACATTAACTATCTATTATATTGTTATTTTTTATTATTCCTAATTGTTATCTTCAAAAAATCCCTCCCAAACTATGTTTTTAACAATGTTAATGTCACTTGAATTTAATTGTGCAAAAATATTATCAGGATTCTTGCATCTAGACAATGCTACAAATAATGAGCCATGAGAAAAAAAAATGTATTAAAATAAAGACCGATTTTATCAAAATTTTGCCCTTGAGATTTATTTATCAGCATTAAAAAAGCTAAAACAATAGGAAATGGTTTTCTGTATAAAACAAAATGTAAAAAAGAGTTATTTCCAGAACACAATGCTAAACGTAGTATCATAACTTCATTTTAAATTTTTTCCCCTGTTATAATTTCTGCTCAATATTAAGTTTATATAATTTTGATATTTTTATTCTTGTAACATTACAAAGTCCATCGATAATGCTTATATTTCTAATTAACATAACTATTGCTCCGATATGTAAATTTAGATCAAGTAGTGGAAGACCTGCTCGAATATTATTCCCAACTGCTGTTGGAAAATCAATATAAATGTCATCGTCTGATTTGTCAACACCTTTGTAAGTACCTTTATCTATACTGTCGTATGTTACAATATTATCTTCCATACAATTTAAAACTTTATTATTTAGAAAATATGGGTGTGTATTTCCTACCCGTACACCAGTTACAACTGATTTTTACGGGCACCCTCTACCACCTCTGTGTGGAGGGTGTTAATCCTAAACCCTAACTAATCCCCTCTATTCCCCACCTTTTCCACCATTCCCAGCCAGCCCCGCATTTACCCAGAGCGCACCAAGGCTTTTTACCCCCTGGGTCGCCCTGTGGTGCAGGAAAACCTCTTCCATGAGGAAAAAACCTACACCAGGACCAGCCGCGGGACTTAGGAATAAATCCTAGCCGAAAACAGTATTCAAAAAAATCCTGCACCGACCGGGATTCGAATCCTCGCCCCACTTTAGCAGCCGTACCTAAGACTTGCGCCTTAGCCAACTGTGCTACGACTGCTCCTTAGAAAATATGTATATTCATTAGGAGTTGTTAATATGGCACTATTTAACGTTAAGCTTGATATGGTTCCAAATATTTTCGAACATACATCAGTAGTAATGTAATTTTCGGGAATATTGAAACTTTTGATAAGTCTATCTCCAATTTTCAAGAACAATTCTGAGAATCTTTCGTCTATTGAGAGCATATTCATTTTTAATTTATAAATAATGAAAAAAGGCCCTAAAGAAGATGATATATAATATAATTACAATAGCATAAAAATACAAAGAATATAACACAGAAAGTAAAAATCAGTATAGCTGTAATGCAATGTGTACCAAGTCCTATATCCATATTAATCCGGCACTAAGATATACGTAAGTACACCTTTCATAGTATAATACCTCCCTATTATGAAAATATAATTATCAGGTAAGTCGTACAGGTATAATTTGTTCCAATTCAACGAGATAACCTAATATACTTTAACATAATTAGGTAAAAAATAATTGTATTTAACATAGTACTTAAAATATCACCTGATACTTTTGAAAAAAAATATAGTAGAACCTGAATAATTTTTCATTTTAGATGATTACAAATTGTCAAAAAAGTCCAAAATAGACATTCCCTATAGATAAAAAAGTGCGTATATTTGTCTATTTTGCAAAATAACTTATAATGTTTGTGGAAGCAGCGTTGTGAAAGTAGACCTATAAAATAGCAAAAATAAATATAATGACGAAGTAAAATAGGTGGGAAGGGTAAAATTAGTTGAAAACGTAATAAATAAGAATCCAGAAAGTGGAAAATTTAACATATTTTACAAAATAACTTATTAAATTTGACAACTCAACCCTGTGTTAGCAGCCCTAAAGGTAAAGATAACGAAAATAAATAGAAGTAGATAAGCTATGTTGCTACTGGCTCATGGGGGTATTGGCTCACCTGCATTTCTGGCTCACCTACCCCCTCCAGCTGTTGGACGAGTAGATTTTTACCCCTACCAGCGCTCACGTATACCCCCACCAGCTCGTGCAAATTTTTACCCCCACCAGCGCGCGTGTATACTCCCCCTTCAGCTCGTGCGAATTTTGTATTCATCTTTAAAAAATCATAAGATAAATACCAAATGGAATTATCTCTCTTTACGTTTTAATTATAGCCCTTAAAAGGACTGTTTGATCAGTCTATGGAAAAAACAGTCAGCCTATCAAAATAGCCTCGTCGGCATTTTAAAAATTCGGCCTCTTCGGCCTATCAAAAATAGCCTCTGGCAGTTTAAATATGCGGCCTCTTCGGCCTATCAAAAACAACCTCTTCGGCATTTCAATTATTCGGCCTCTTCGGCCTAAGAAAAAAAGCCTCTTCGGCATACACAATAAGCACAGAGTGCATTGATGGAACCAAGTCTCCGGTAGCGCAGTCGATAGCATATCCGACTGTCACACCGGAGACAAGGGTTCGAACCCAACATTCGGCAAACTTTTTTCTTTAATTTAAAAATTTTTTAATATTAATCTCGACGTAAGAGAGTTAAAAAATGACTCTTACGAATTTTAAAATGAATTTTTAAAAATTATCAAAATAAAAAAAGAAAATAGTGATAGATGGCCCTTGAAGGGGCTGATTGAGCTAGACATAAGTTCTTCGCTTGTCAGCTCTCGGTTCAGCAACTCGACGACTGCAACGACGACGAGCAGCACCGGTGGACAGCAACAACGAGTAGCAGCAGTCCGAGGGGCCTATGAAAAATCCCGTACGGCGTCCGAGTTGCAAATGACGCACGTGTCCGAAAGAGCCCCAGTTTTATCAAACGCGCACGTCTACTCCGACCACTACCCCCACCACGCGCACGTGTCTACTCCGCACATTACCCCCACTACACACGGTTCGGAGTAGCTACTCCATAACCTGATAATAGAGGGCTCTTGCGCAAAAAATTCATTCAGCCATTAGTCATCATGGGGTATCCACAAAGTTACGAGAAATTCCTTGAGCAGCGCTGCAGACGTGAGAGAATGGCCCGGAAACGCCAAGAGGCCCTTGCTGTACCACCTCTAGAGGTACTTAGAAGAAGGCCTCTTCCACCTCTAGAGGTGTTGGTACGTCAGCCACCTCCCGTGCATCTTCGACAGCTGCCAGCTCTACCACTAACATCATCATGACCATCTCCACAGCCAGCACCGTCTCCACCACTAGCATCATCTCCACTACCAGTATCATTTTAACCAACAGCACCATCTCCACCACCAGCGCCTGCACCCGCACCAGCGTCTTTGCAGACCTCGCCTCCTTCGCTGCTGCCGCCGACACTCGCATCTTCTTCTCGGCTGCCTCCTAGACAGTTGTCTTTGAAAGCAACCGAGAAGAAGATGCAGAGAGAGAGAGAGAAGCTGCAGCAAAGAAGGAGGCGAGGGCCGCAGAGGCCGCATAAAAGAAGGAGGCGAGGGCCGCAGAGGCTGCAAAAAAGAAGAAGGTGAGGGCCGCAGAGACCACAAAAAAGAAGGAGGAGAGGGCCGCAGGGGCTTTCGTCTGCAAGGCAGAGCGGATGGAAGAAGCAGACATAAGGAAGGAGGCAAGGGCTGCAGAGCTCGCAGCATGCAAGGTGGCTAAAGCAACCGCAAAAAGCAGCCAAAAGAATCGCCTGGGCCTGACAGCATGGAAGCCCCCGCGGCCAAAAGTGATGGTGCCAGAGCGAAGGCCTCCCCTAGCGCAAATTTCAGGAACTATTGGTCCTTTTAAGGGCCAACAAAATAGTTAATGTTAGAAATGCTATTCCAAAGGTAGAAAATCTGTAGCTTTAAGGTAGGTCCCTTGTCTATTGCTTTAGTCATGTAGGAGAGTTTTACTTGTGTATATATATAAATATTTGTGAGACTATGTATCATAGGACAGTTTTTTTTCTTATCAATTTACTTTGATGCTCGAATTTGATTAATAACATAAGCATATTATATCTTGTAATTTGAAAAAGGAAGGAAAGGGCCCCCCTCTCACCCTTTGCCTGTGAGGCTTAACCCAAAACTCTAGCCTCTCCATGATTCCTTTTTTTACAAGTTTATTAAAAAATTATTAAAATTTTTATTCGTTAGATACATTATAAATATTATAAATCAGAAGTGAGCTTTGAAACTATTTGTTTAATATTTTTACGTTTCGCAAAGCACACTGATAGTGAGCCGGACAAATGTGGTTCGAGCAAATCATGTTTTCCTCCTCCTCGAGCAATAAATTCAGCGATGGACAGCCACATTCCTCCAAATTGCGTATGTCTCTTTAAGAAAAACATAGAATTAAACTTTATTATATTATTTTAGTAGCTTATCAGAATAAATGCCTATTTGGCAAAATAGCCTCAAGCCTTTTTGACTTTTTATGTCCCTTGACATATACTTCATCGTCTTTTCGTATGACGTAGTGTAATATACGATATAGATCGTCATACTGCATGTTACCAGATCTTCAAAGTAGACCATGGAACTTTGTTTCAAGCCAGCGAACTTAATACCTGCCTTCTTTTGATAGCATTGTCCAAGGACAAGGTGGCTTGAGGAGAAATACCAACTCTTCAGCATCTCTTTTTATCTCTAAAATAGCCACCTCCTTAAATATGAAACCATTTTTATAAGTGCTGAGGCCTTGAAAGTAAATAATAAACTTTTTCATTATGACTTCTTTAGACAACGTATGAAGAAATGCTATATGTAGCTGAATGAGCCCCTTAATACACTCTCAGTTGAAACCTTCACCTAATACCTTCCGAGCCGTCGTAACCGCAGTTGCATCGTTGACCAATCAAATCACTTTTACCCCCTCCAGTACCTTTATGTCGCTCTAGCCATCTTTAAAAGGAGAGCTCCGACATGAGAGTAGTTCATTCTGTACTCGAGCAGAGGTCCAAATAGGACTAGACTTGGCCAACAGAAGTCTAAGAGTGCTTAGTTATTTAAATTCGTTTGATAGTGCGACCGAACAGGCTAGTTAATTATGACTTCCGCACAGCAGTTTGAGGATGTAGCTAATGCTTTATTGCAAGCGTATAATAATGTGCAAAAACTTGGAAGTACGACCGAGGCTGCTGCCCATATACGAAGATTTTTGGACCACGGGTACACTACTCTACAACTACTCTACAAAGAGCTGATATTTTCAGTCGACGAGTGAACTTAACAGTGTTAGACAGACAAAAACTTCAGGCTGCTATTGCCATAGTTAAGACTGTTGTGTAGCTTCTTCAAGACCGCTTGGAAGTTGGGAAATCGGTAAAACAGTTTGAAAACGAGCCAGAAGATTTTGAAGCAGCTTCTACGCAGTCTGAAGTAACAGTAGCAGCAGAAGTGTAGGAAATAAAACCAAGTGCTTTTGTGGCTGATGTTATAGGCACCGGTATAGCTGCACCAGTAGAGAACTCCCCAGTTTAGATGATGTTAACAGTGCTTTTGGAAATCAAATTAAAACTGTAGTGATTTTGAATTTAAAACATTTAGATCTTGGAAAGTTTTTGAAAGATGCCAAACAGCAGTTCATCAAGAAAGTACAGTCAACTCTCGAACAGCATCATAGTTTAAAGGTGAATACTATAATTTCTGGTGAGTATGTGATTGTAAAAGATGGTGCAGGGAATGCTGAAGTTAAGTCTTTTAACACAAAATCAAAAGTCATCTACTAGACTACCGAATTGAGTAAGTGGTTCGTGCTCAACGTTTAGCAACCAATTGAAAGAGATGTGGAAGAATTACAAGAAAAAGAATTTGGTTGGTCCGTGAAGTCTGGACTAAACATTGTCCTAAACATTAACAAATTTAATCCGATGAGATGTAGTTCTTTCATCGACTTATCTGTTTACGTTAATAATAAAAAAGCATGTGTGAATGTGATGAATAACGATGACCAGTGCTTTAAGTGGGCCGTGCTGTCAGGATTATATCTAGTGGAAAAAATTCGAGTCGTACCTCTAAATACATTCAATATGAAAACGAGCTTAATTTTAAAAATATTGAGTTTTCTGGTGACCCAAATTAGATAGGGAAGTTTGAACAACAGAATAATGTTTCAGTCAATTAATACTTTTTAAAGAAGAAAGGTAACACGT
>JAPYYV010009850.1:0-19209 GCA_030522625.1 Copidosoma aretas
GGTAAAGATCACAGAAAAACCATTATTATATAAGTATTTTTTCAACAAATTATTTATAGCTTTATTATACGGGACAACGATTTTGGGTTTCTCAACCGTCGCTTTACTTTTGACTAAGTTATCATATTTATAGGTCCTATTTAAATATCCTGCCTGAGGCACCTGCTCGAGTCTAGCCGTATGTATAGAGTATTATCAAGTTTTTTCAAACATTGTATTATAAATTAAATCCTAAGTAAGTTTTTATGTTTGTACAGGATAAGTTATGTCTTGATAAGGCTGTCTGTGAACAGCGAAACGTCGACGAATGTCATGTCATCAATAAAGATATGCACTCCACATCCGGCCTTTATTTACCATAGTTGAACTTATTTATCCAAGCAGTGAGAAAGTAGAGGAAGTATAGCTATTGAATCTTAATAAATAGTCTAAAAATTCAAATAATAGTAAAGAAATTAAGTTAAAGGTGGGAAAAAAAAGAATAAAAGAAATTATTAGATATGGCACAATTAAAAAACCGAAAAAAAACTAAGCTAAGTCACAAAAAGCAAAATTAATTTAAGATTTTGATGGTGATAGAAAATTTAAAGGATAGAAATAAGGAAAAAACGCATGAAAAATAATCTTTAAAATTTGTTAAGAGGCAATTTTGGACATGTTAAACGAAAAAAAAAAAAATACTGGAATTTATAGCAAAGTATTAAAGGATTGTTACACGGACATATTGATAATTAAAGTGAAAAAAGTCCTAGGAAAAATATATAACGGAAAAGCCGCAAGAGACGATAGAATTGTAGGAAAATGTTTTCAAATCGGCCTATAATTTTTATGGTTGAATAGAAACATATTTTATTGAATGGTGAGAAAAACCGAGAATATATCTAATTCACAAGGCAGAGAAGAAGTTTAAGGACATTAAAATTTTAGAGAAGTGGTGTTTTTAAATGTAGGATACAAGATATTGTCAATTGTAATTGCTGACAGAGTAAAAGGATTAGGTAGTAAGGTGTTATATATTGCAGGAGAGTCAGGCTATCTTCAGAGCAAAATAGAAAAGCAAGGGACCATATTTTTGTACTTAATAGTTTAATTAAAAACAAACCAAAAGAAGCGGAAAATAAGTTATATGCTGTGTTTGTAGACTTTAAAACATCATTTGATAAGATCAATACAGAAATGTTCTGGGTGATATTAGAGAGAAGGAGGATACGTAGACAAATGATAGAAATGACAAAAAGAATCTTTAAATGAATAAAAAACCAGTAATTACGGGCTAGGGGCTAAGACATTTATTGAAACCATTGAAAGGGGTAAGGAAAAGGTGTCCATAAAGCCTAATCTTAGTGCCTTATTTGCAGATAATATGGACGAAAAGTCGATTTAGAACAGAACATGAGATGTTACAGTAGGAAATCCAAAAATTTATTATAGTAGTATGTAAGTATTTATTCGTTAAACTTGAGTAAAATATGTTACTTCAAACAAGTAAGAGATACATTTATCTAGCTTAAGCTAGTCAAAGCATCTCCGTTGTAAAGTGTAAGCCACAATTTTATAGAAGTGGAAAAATTTGTTTCCTTGCTTATAGAAACACTAAAAATAGAATTTTAAACTAAATGAGCTTAAAATAGTTATAAAGTATTACATAATATAAAGGAATAGAATAAATGTCTCAGAAAACAACTGATTACATAATACATCATATGATTGACAAGACTTACGGTTTGATTGAAAAGTCCAGTACTTCGGATCGTTGAAGAAGCTCTCAGGTTACGAACAAGTACTTCCATTGTTTCATTGAGCATCAAAAAACTTTTGAAAGAATTTTGAAGCGACTCTGATATTGGAGACAGCCATTTGTCAATATTCGATTTATAGAGGTAATTTATATTTTCTTTCTTTGCCATGGACAAGACTGTTGTTTCTTTTCTTTTTCTTCTGATGTATAATGCGATCTGCTTATAAAGTTGTATTAATTAATATCACTTTTCTCATCAAAACCCATCGTTATTTTTTATAAACCTATACATTGTCTTAATGTTATTATATTTTAATAATTCACAAAACCCTGAAAAACAATTTTCTGACCTCGGACGTTCCAAACGTCTTGTAGGCCCTCGGTGGAAAAAACAGAATTCGCTACTAATGCACATCTGGCAAGGACGGTCATAACGGTCCCTCGGGCATTGCTTTGCAAGCACTTTTAAGCCCAGTGATGGCACTTAAAGAATGCACATTATTGACGTAAACAACTATTAATTCCACGTACGAGACCAAGTAATTCCTGAGAATTTTCGAGCGTGGCATACAAAGTTCAAGATAACATCAAATTTTTTGATATTTTAACCTCAATGATCGAAAATGATTTTTTAAATGGATGGTTAAGCACCTCAAAATAAATATTAATATGATACCAGATTATTAGTCATCGAAAAATCTATGAATAATTCATGTTAGCATTAATTATGGTACGAGATTGTAACGAAACGAGTGTAGCAATTAACATCGCATCATATTTATATAATTACTGTATACATACGTTATATTTACATGCACAGATTTATATGCATAAGGATGCACAAATATTCACCCTCTATTTGTATGTATACCTATACTAGTGGGGCTGCGCCCCCCCCCCCGGCGCACTTCGCTCGCCAACCCCTACATTTAAATATTTTTAGGTTATGCCTGAATATCCAATACATGGATTTATTCTTAAATGCGTACATACGTACACACATATACAACAGAAATAAGCTCATAAAAATTCGTTAAGCAATCCAACAAATATAGTGAGGTCATAAAATAAGTTTAAAGATTTTTCAAATAATTATTACTGACTCGATAGTGGTGAATAACTGTAATAGGTATGCAAGCTAGAAATTGATATATATCTGTATATTATGTATGACATATAAATCGTATTTTTTTTATAAAGAAACAGTAAAGGCTCCTTTTTCGGTTATTTTTTTAAACATCGAAATTTATTATAAATGTTCGTTCAGTAGACGGTACCTTATTGGAATATTCTCTCGATATTGTTGAAGGAAAATAGAAACATTCAAAATTTCTATAACACATAGAAAACAGAACATATTTGTTTAAAAAAACGTGGAAGGCCTCGGGGTGTATGGTATGGGTGTACTGATGGGGGGGGGGGAGGGGGTTGTCATGCGTCCCACCAAAAACATTATACAACATAGAAAGGTCTTTGTATTCATAAAATATTTAGAGATCTATTTCTGTACATATACATGATTGACGTTATAGAGCGGTGTAGTCGGCAAATTTCGCTAGCCAAATCGAGTTTTAAGAGTCAAATCACGTACTTGTTTTTTACAGTACCAGATAAAACTTCTTTAATTTTAAATACTCAATGACCTTTCAATTTTCTCTTAAGCGTCAAATTTGAATAAAAAATCATGCTTTAGGTTTACGAAATTTAAATTTTTTTAAATATATTATTAGCATTTGTTATTTATGCAAGTATTTTTTTTCTTCATTTCATGATATAATATACAACAAAATTTTATAAATACTATTAAAACGAATGTATGGGGAAACAAAACCAATTAGTATATATCAACGGAAAAAAAATTGTAAGTTAGTTGTAATATAAAAAAGAGATATAAAACTTTACGCTTGATTACAATATAAATGCATTTGTAATAACAATGAAACTTTCACAAGTATAAAGTTAAATACATCATATTGATTAATTTTATCATCTATAATTGTAATAAGCGAGTAAAAACTTATCGAATATTTAGAAAGACTATCCATTTTTTTTTAATAAGAATTTTTTTCTTTTGATATTGTAAATTATTTTTAAATTAATACTTTTAAACGATTTTCCTAGGCATTCCAGAAGTTATATCGTACTGAGCATAAAAGAAGACAGATAATACTATAGAATTATGCGACCAAATTTTAGTCAACTAAAAATAGTACAACAGATAAATTAAATAATATAACTACACAAAATACTAAAATACTCGAAAAATACGATTTTAAAATAATTGTTTTAGAAAGCATATAATAACATTAGCAAAATTAGAAGATAAATATATGAATCATCAAAATTTTAATATATAATTGTTCTCTTTTCTTATGTGTTATAGAAACTATTATTTCATTTAAGTCATAAATTTATAATATATCCAATGCACTATCTTCGATTTGTTATTATTCTTTTCTTATTTGTTTACATTTTGGTGTTTGTTATTTATAATTAACAATTTGTGATTGTGTGCCCAAATACCTAGTAATTGGTAATTATTTACACCGAAAACTTATTTTCGTACAAACAATTATCGCACCTAACTGATCGTACCTTAAATATTATACAGAATTTCCTCTAATTACTCTAACTAAAGACTTAAAATAAAAAAAAAAGCAAAGATGATACCAATTTTTCATAAGTTTTTTAATAAGGAATATGCAAATAGGCAATGTTCCAAAATTTTGTATAATAATTTGTTCCTTATTAAAAAAAATAACCTTTGATTCGGGCTTTGACAGCCAAGCAAACTAGTCTGTTAAAGTAGGACTCTACTCATATCACAAACTTAGTACGGTGGCAGAAAACCACCTCAAAAATCGTGTTTTATGAGGCGGACCACTTGCATTATCTCTTAACATTTTATATTTTATTTATTTATCTTCTAAGACTGGTAAATGCCGGTGCTTTATTTAATTTAATCTTTTATAGACTAAAATAAAAACATGGATGATTACTAGTAAACTAATCTTGAAAAAATAAAATAGCTTACTAAAAGTCGCTATAGTGGCGCGGGGAGTTTTTGTGCGGAGCGCGCAGGGAGCCGAGCTCCACTTGTATATATGTATATAGAAAGATATATATTGTGACCTCCGTTCATCTCAAAACGGTACATATTTTCTTCCACCAAGCTACAAAAATAAAATTTTTGTTTAGAATAGTTAGTTAATTTTTTAGTCAAACGAGTTGACTTGGGTAACAAGTCAATATCAAGACTATACAACATTATTTTTTCATTGTAATACTCTGCTTATGATTATAATTATAATGTTTTTTGTTCCGATAGTTGAATATCAAGACCTAGTACCACAGATAGGAGCCTGCAGTCTTTTGCAGCTGAGTAGACGCAGCTACTGGGAACATCATGCCACCCGTCATAACCAATCAGCATAGTTTAATAGCTTCAAGCAGAATGACGTCATTGAACTGCCTAGGAAATAAGGTCTCATGCTACATCAAGCCACTCGCTCAAGTAGTCTCTTGGAAGCGACGATTCTGCTCTGTACGAACTGAGATGTTGCCTTTCAGTATCGTGCTGCCAGATGCTCGGAGACTCATAATAGTGCCCGTGTATGACGTGTATTCTTTACATTGGAGACATTCTCTCGATAGTGCAACGTGACTGTAAGAATTTCAATTACATTTTGATATATTATTATTGGATCTGTTGTTTATAGAATTTAACATACTTATGAATATTTTTTGTTATAATCCATCATTTTAAGTTAATTTTATATTATTAAAACATAATCATAATTATCATTTTACAGCTTGCATGCTGTTATGTGTATAAAGGCATTACTTGAATATAGATGATCTATTTTATTTAACATTACTTGGTTATGGGTACATACATTGCTATTTTATTTCGTTATTATTTACTTAATTTATTCATTTAATGCATCAACAATAAATAATAGTACATTAAAATATCCTATATAACTTATCGCTAGAATATACAACTGATACAACATTAATGGATAAAGTAAGGTAAACTATTAATATTATATTTAAGTTTGGCATTCTAGATCTTAAATAACTAATTCAATCATAGTTTGATTTTCTTTATACTGGAGTTAGATCCTGGGACTTATAATCTTCGAAAATTTTGGGAGATCAAAGAAGTTCCTTATATTAAGATTTTAACATAGGAAGAACAAGCATACGATAATTACTATATTGAGACGTATTCTCGTAATTCTACAGGCAGCTTTGTAGTTCGTTTGCCATTTAAATTAATTAGTTTATTTGCAAACTTGAAGAAAATTTTTCTAAGCCTGTCTTTGTCACTCTGAACAGCGTCTGCAACTGAATCTCAAGCTTGCATACGCCTATAAAGGCTTCATGCAGAAATATCTTGACTTGCATCATGTGGTTCCAGTCCCTAATGCCCAACTTAGTCGTCTAAACTTTTATATGTTTTATGACACGGTACTTAGACCTGCAAACCCTAAAAAAATTGAGGTGGTGTTTAATGATTCACAAAGGTCCTTAGCGGGCAGTGCTTGAATGAGATGTTGATGACAAGCCCTTAACTTCAATCTGATATTCTGCTGGCTGTCACAAATTGGAATTTTTTTTAATTTGCACACACTACTGACGTAATAAAGTTGTCTAGACAGATACATGTGTATTCAGAGGAAGTTGACTTGGGTGACGGGACTCTATCAAGGCCATCCAAGACTTCAGGAGCAGCACCGTCACTTACGGCACTGCTTCTGCCCCGTACTTGGCCCTCCAAGTCATGAAGCAGCTGACAGAGGATATAGCAGCGCAGTGACCGGAGGCTGCTATAATTATTTAATATGAGCTTTATGCTGTCAATTTTGTACTGGTGCTGATAACATCAAGAGTGCTGTCAATCGAAGAGACCAGCTTGTGCAAATTCTCGCATAAGCTGGCATTTTACTAGGAAAATGGGCTGCAAACAATCCTTGTTTGCTTCAAAAAGTGACTAACTCCAGGATAAAGAAGATCAAACTATGATTGAATTAGTTATTTGAGATCTAGAATGGCTGCCAAACGCCGATATTTTTTAAATTAAAGTATCAAAAGCCAATCACACGTTCGAACTTACAAAGAGAAAAGTTCTTTCTGAGATTGCAAGCTTGTTTGATCCGTTAGGATGGCTTGCGCCAGGCCAATAGTAGTCACCACAAATATTATTTACAGGATTTATGGTAGGAACAGTTCAAAAACGAGCTGCACGGTGCCTCTCTTCTCAGAATACCTCGCTGGACTGGAGTGTATGCTAACTGTGAGTAGCATGTTAATGGCTTTGCTGATGCTTTAGCTAGAGAGTATGCCGCAGCCGTCTTTAATATTCGACTTAGACAGCTTGCAATGCTGCTAATGGCTGAAATAAAATTGGCACCCACGGAGAGTGCAGTGACTCTCTTCGCTTGAATTGTGCGGAGCTACACTCCTCGCCCGATTGATCAAGGATTTAGTGGACAGCTACAGCCACAAGCCAGTTACCATCAATTGCTGGTCAGACTCCAACGTCGTACTGTCGTGGTTAAAAGGTCATCCTTATCGATGATGGACGTTTGTGAATAATAGAGTCAGCAAGATCACAACTTCGCTTTTAACTGCACGCTTGCGTTACGGTCGCTGCGGTGGACTGCGCTACACGCAGATTTCCGCCCACTGCCCTTGCCGTTCATAATCAATGGTAAATGGGACGATCTTGTATATATCAATGAAAATCGACCCCGCCTGTGGCCAACATTTAAAATGCGCAGCCAGAGAGTAATATAACGGTCTCAGAATGTCAAGAAGACGATATACGTCCTAAACAGAAACCGAAGTGTCAACAGGACTAGCGATATTACATGAGAATTCAAGCTACTATAAAATGCTGCGCGAAATAACATACTACTGTACTCGTTGGTGTCTCTGTGCTGCCAATGAGTTGACAAATTGCTAATTTGGAAGCTTATGATCGAAGAATTACGCTTAGCTCATCTGTTTCTCTTTAGGTTAATTCCATTCCACCATACTACAGCAGAGCGTCAATTGCTACTCGAGGAAAAGGAGCTGTCATCTTGGAGCAAGTTAGCCAAGCTTGGCCCCTACACATGCAAAAAGAGTTTGATTCACGTATCGGGCTGGCTGCAGCGATAATTACTACCATACTATAAGAATCACCCAATCGTTCTCCCTGGCACCTCTGTGATTGTCAAACGCCTCACACCTGGTAGTTCAGCTCATGCTTGCGGCTCTTACACAGTTCGTCTGCACTGTTAGCGGTCCAAGGCTCGCCGCGGGTGTATATCGCAAGGGCATCATATGCACAAAGCATTCAGCCAAGGCATCAAATCAGCAAATAAGCTCATTCTTAGCTGAAAGCGTGACTCTATCTCGCTAATTTTTCCAAACCAGACTCAACTAAGCTGGTGTAAATTGAAAAATTTGAAAATTTTGTTTGATTCAATAAATGTAGAAGATTTTGAACTTTGCTTTAAAAGGTTAGTAACTAACAAAACTACTTTATTATAGGAAAAAAAAATTTACTTTTTTCGAAAATAAAACAAATAAACAGTGATATCCTACTTTAAAGTATATTATTGCTTAATATTAATAAATTAAATGCTTGAATCATCCCAAGAAAATATTTTCTGGAAGAAAAACACATTTGACTTGTTTAAGAAAATATAGTATCGATCAATTGTAAGATGTTATAGGATCTCAAAGGATATTGTTGGATTTTAAAAAAAATAAAAGTTTTTAGCGTTTTAAATACAGGCTTACAAATCCAGAAAATATTTTTTCACACGAAGAAAATATTTAGTAGTTTCAAAAACAAGGTAAAAATAAAAATACTACTTTTAAGTAGAACAGTACTCATTTGTAATAGCTTTGATGCTAGAATAATAGCAAGGAAATATTTTCTAGAAACAAGAACACATCTTGTTTGTCTGAGTAAATATGATATAAATTTAATACTATAAGATCAAAAACTTAAAAAATATTTGCTGATTTAAAAAAATGGAAAATTTATTGGAGGTGAAAAAGAATTTTGCAAATCAAGAAACTATTTTAATAGATTAGAGGAACATTTTATAGTATTAAAAACAAAAACGATTTGGAAAATATACTAATGTTAAATACAATATTTCAAATTCAAATCCATTTTATGCTAGTATAGTACCAAGAGAATATCTTATAGCAAATCTAACTTGACTAAAATATTTTATAGCAAATCTAACTTGACTGGAATTTACAGTATGGATCAAATATCCTTTACTTTGAGAATTTAAAAAGATTTGTCTCATTAAAAAATATTGTAGAAGTTCTTGTCTTGTAAAAAAAAGCTCACATCTCGAGAAACTATTATCTTAAATTTAATAAATGTTTACGAGTTTTAAACTTAGAAGGAAAGAAATATACTATTTTTAAGAATTATAACACTTTATATCAATTAATTGTATTCATTGGCTTCGGCTGAATATTTCCTGAGAACCAGAACCTATTAATATAGTTAGAAAAGAAAGAAAAAATGCAATATCATATACTCTCGATACAAAGAAAATATTTGCCTAATTAATAAAAATATAATAGCTTTTGGTCTTGTAAAAAAAAACTTTAGAATAAAGAAAGTATTCTCCTTAATTAAAAAAATAATAACAATTTCATGAAATAAAACGAAAAAGATATATTACTTTAAAGTATAATATTACTCAATTCAAATAAATTTCTTGCTGGAATAAGTAATATTCTAATCAAAAGTAGTATTTTTTTTTTTTTTTTTTTTTCAACTACTAAATACACTTTTAATGTGAAAAAGTGTTCAAAATTATATTCCAGACATGTGTGAAGTATGCCAGGTGTGTGAGTGAGATCGTTCCCAGTTAGCTAAACTCTATCTGAGAAGTGAGATTTGCGTGCAACTGTAGTATGAGTTTGTGCGTGTGTATTTATATATATTTCTGGAATCGCCTAGAAAAACCTCTCTGTCGCGTTAAGTTCGGTCGCTTTGTCAATACTATTCAGTCTCCTCCAGTAAGCGCTAACAGCAGGACGCGTCTCATTCCTCGCTGTACTTTCTACGATTATCACGTGCCCAGTGTATCAAGATCTCGCCTGTGTAGTAAAGCTGTCGTATTTTCAAATAATCAAAAAGTACGGTGTTAGTGAATTAATCTACGGCCAAGTGAATGCAGAGCACGTTTCCCGTTCACCAGCTCCTCACCCAAACCGCGCCAACGGTCCCAGTAGACAAATCAATTAATTTCTGGGCTGTTCCGTCAAATTTAGCACATACGTTGAGTATTCTGAGTATAATTTTATTAAAAAGGAATAGTTAACAATTAAAACAAAACTGCCCCGGACTTTGCACATTTTGGTCCTTCGAGCCGGATTGTGAGTGCATTGGGAGGGAGAAGCCAGCGAGCGTGTTTTTGCCATCTTGTCCCTGTCGGCTCAGTCGTCAACATCGCCTCGGCGGCCATCTTTGCATTGTCTGGCGCTCAACACAGTAAAAGAGACTCAGGAGAGAGTGATTCTCTTGCGCGCTCTCTCACTACACTTTGCTGCATTCAAGCAGACATTCTCGTGCTCTGCCCACGTCCATTACGTATGCGAGCGTTTTTACTCAAATACTCAGCTAAGGGAGCAGCCTTTGGTCTACTGCGGGCCACCTCGTTGCTGCCCCGCCACTGCTGCTGCTGCTGCCCCGGGCTCTACTCTATTGCGGGCCATCCCGTGCTCGCCCGCTGCCGCTGTTGCTGCTGCGAACTTTACTCAGCTGTGGGCCACCTTGCGCTCGCCCTACTGCAACTGTTGCTGCTGCAGGCTCTACTATATTGCGGGCCATCTCATGCTCACCCCGCTGCTGCTGTTGCTGCTGCAGGCTCTACTCTGCTGCAGGCCATCTTGTACCCAGCCCGCTGCTGCTGTTGCTGCTGCAGGCTTTACTCTACTGCAGGCCACCTTGTGTTCGCTCCGTCACTGCTGTCGCTGCTGCGGGTCCTTTCACTGCTGCGGATCACCTCGTGTTCGCCCTGTCGCTGCCATTGCCGTTGCGGGGTCTTCTCTGTTGCAGGTCACCTTGTGCGACGACGTTCGTCATTTGCGTTCTTCGATACAGCTAAGTTGAGTACAAATTGCGAGCCCGTGGACATTGTATTTTTTATGATTGTTTAATAATCAACTCGAGTAAAAAACCGTATTAATACGTTTACTATTTTGATTACAATTTTACTCGAAAGAAATAGTCAACAATTTAAACAAAATTGACTTTGCTAAATTACACTCAATTTTGATTTCTCAATTACACTAAATCGGGGAAGAGCTTAATCAAGGGTTAAAGTGAGTGTTAGAACTGCTGTAATTAGTTTCTCCTATTTTCTCATTGAGTGGATTTCGAACTTAGCTATTCTCTATCATTTCTTCCATTTCAAACTCTCGTGGTTCTCTTCATAACTCTTTTTTCTCAACATGGAAGGATGTTATCAAGATCAACTTGAACTCTACAATAAAATTAAAAACTCATATTCTTACTTTTAAAAGCTTGATCAAGCAAAAATGACTCATGGCCAAGCCGCAGCAGACAAAAGCAATTAGATAATTCTTTTGATAACTTAACGTACTTATAATCTTATCATAAACTTAACGTCCCTTGACGTTCAAGATGATTACTTAACATCAGACTTTTTTCAGAAAGGTGAGGATCACTATTACAATAATCTCAGGGAATTTATTTATTTCCCAATAGTTTTAAGACATTCAAACCGCTTGTTGATCCTACTTTCACAGGACCTACTACTACTACTACTACTACTACTCCTACTACTACTACTACTACTACTACTACTACTACTACTACTACTACTACTACTACTACTACTACTTCTAGCCTTCCTAATATTGACCTACCGCATTTTTCCCGTTATTCACTAGTAATTAAACATCATTTTTTGCGTACCTAAGTCAAGGGTGAAGCAGCAGATCTCATAAAAATATTCTATCAGCGCTGAGAATCATCAACAAGCTTGGACTACGTTAGTTAATTATCACGATAATCCAAGAAGGTTAGTTTCTGGATATGTAAATTTTATTATTTACGCTAATCCAATGAAAAATAGCTCTGCTTTCGAGCTTAAACAGTCAATCAGCCAAACTGTTAGACCCTTAGTCGCTTTAGAAAGCCGCAATCGAGCTGAACAAATGTTTGGTGATCTGTTCATCTGACTCGTATCAAATAAGCTAGACTTTGTTATTGTTAGAGATTTGCAGAAGCATTTAAGCAGTTCTACGACACCACCTACTTTGGCGTAATTTGTAACATATGTAAACAACTAATTAATTGCTTTAGAGTCTTATACTCCCAGATCAAAACCACACCAGGTTTCTAAACCTGGTAGGCTCAATAAGTCGAACGAAAGGACTGCTGATGTTTCCGCTTCTCACTAAATTACTTCGAATCAAACTGGTCCTTGTTGCAACGGTGATCATCATATTCGCCAATGCGAAAGTTTTGAATCAAAGCCTTGAAATGTCAAGAAGAAAATCAATGTTAAGGACAATCTTTGCCTTAATTGTTAAGGCCTTTACAAATTTAACGACTGTAAGTCTGAGAGAAATTGCAGGATATGACAGCAAAAACATCATTTACTTTTGCACTGAGATTCTGATCCCCTGCAGAACGGTTCTAAATCACTCAAGGGTTAACATTCCATGCAAATATTGTATGTACACCGATAAAGTAGATCATAGATCTGCTTTCTTTCGCTCCTTATGAGCCCCTTGCTTTTTTGAGCCCTTGCGGCTATTAGCCAGCTCTTTATGAGCCTCTAATTATTCATGAGCCTCTTGCTCTTTTGCGCCCTTTTCCCTTATTAGCCAGCTCTTTATGAGGCCCTTACTTTTTAGAAGCCGTTTACTCTGTTAAGCGCTTTACTCTGTTGAGCCCTTCGCGCTTATTAGCCAACAATTTATAAGCCCCTAACTCTTTATAAGCCCCCTTGGCTTGTTTTTAATGATCTAAGCTGCTCTTAGTGAGCTCTTTGCATTTTACTCGAATAAGTTTATTTATTAATAGCTCTTATGAGCTAATTTTCTCTATTTGAGC
The DNA here is from genome assembly GCA_030522625.1 of Copidosoma aretas. Taxonomy (NCBI): domain Eukaryota; kingdom Metazoa; phylum Arthropoda; class Insecta; order Hymenoptera; family Encyrtidae; genus Copidosoma; species Copidosoma aretas. Next base: position 12,855 of record JAPYYV010009850.1, read on the forward strand.
CCTAGCAGTTACGCTAATCGTTATTTTTTTGAGTCAATTAGCTGCGTAAGTCTCGTTGTTATATAGATTTTGTCACGATATATGATCATTGTTCTCAATTAATGATAGTCTTAGCCCAAAAGACTGCATTGCAACCTGCTCCCTTGTTGTTCTGTACCTATAAACTAATTTTTAAGAAATTTTCCTTCTGATTTAGATTTTTCATGACGATAGTTCTAGTAAATTTTGCAACCTTCTGCTTTAATAAGTCATCTAGATAAATATCCTGCTTACAATTTTAAAAGTCTGGATCCAACAATCAGCTCGCCATTTTGATATGATGTTAGGTTAACCATACAATACCTTGATTGACTGTTTGTAATCACCACAGCTCTGCCTACTTCTACCTTTACTCGGCCATTAGTCAAGCTTGTATCATTAATTCCTACTGTCGAGACCAATGAAGTTAAAAAATTATATTCTGTTTTTAATTAATGGGAACTTTGTATAATTTCTTTTCATTTTAATTATTTTTGACCTATAATTTGATCTTAGGTTTATTACTAGAACAAACTGCTGTAAGAGATCAGCGGATCTCTTAGTTACTGTTATACGTACACAATTTAAAAAATGAGCATTAGGGGCCGTACACAAACCACGTGGTAACTTCAGAGGGGGGTAGGGGTATAGCAAAATGCTACCTGAAGCTACGTGGGGGGAGGTACACCTAGCTATGTAGTTTATCCATTTAATAAAATTTTTAAAATCACTTAGTGTAACTAAGATATGCTTTTAAAATTAGCGCGAGACATCATAATATATTATGGACTAAGAAAAATGATTACTGACACACCGACGGTCGTTAACGAAAAACTGTATTCTGTATTTTGGTCTTTTCCAAACCTATTCCGGCAGGCACCGTTTTATTGTGATAAGTACATCTAACCTCGAGATTTATAGTGTATACGTCTTCTCTTTCTCTGTTAAGCATGATCTGCAAAAAGTTTTTACTTTTTAGTCAACATTAAATTGAAATTGAGCATTGGTGCATGGATGTTTATTGCAAAATGACTCTCCATAGTCATTTTTACGATGCGTACTGCAAGGCTTGCACTAGTACTTTTTTGGGAATGAAGCCACAAGATGGTACAAATCATAATAATTATCATATTGATGTGTGAAATTTAAGGTTTATATAAAAAGTTGAAAATTCGTGATACACATTGTACGTATAATATAGAATATTTATAATTCCGTTGATTAAATAAAATAATGTATAGACATACTTACAATCACACATAGACACACACACGCACACACACACACACACACACACACAAATATATATATATATATATATACACACGAAATAAAATAGAGTTTTTTCTAACAGCAAAAATTATCTTTTTTTAGGTAGGGGGGTTTGGAAACAATTATTGTTGAAACCACGTGCCTAAAGGGGAGGGGGGGTGAGATTAGCTACGTGAGGGTAGGGGAGGGTCAAAAATCAAGAAAATGGAGACCACGTGGCTCGTGTACGGCCCCTTAGGTTAAGTTAGATTTGGCAAATTAATTTAATAAATTCTTCAATTTAAGCCATCACGTAAGCTTTTGCGATTGGTGTGTCTCGTTATGAACCACTCTAACACCCCAACCCAGGGGGATAATAAAATCAGAAATTAATATAAATAATAATAACAATAGTCTTTGGTCCGTTTTCGCAAAATGCAACGTACCAACTGGGGAGTAATGTTCAAAATTATATTCCAGACATGCGCGAAGTATACCAGGTGTGTGCGTAAGAACATTCCCAGCTAGCTAAACCCTGTCTGAGAAATCGCTTGATTGATTTAACAAATCTTTTAAGTGATTTCAATTGTTTAAGGCTTAAAATTTTTTTTTTACATTTTTGTAATAATTTTTAAAAAAATGTAAGTTTCATACCTCATTGAGATTGATGTTTTGGTTCAAAAAAGCGTTTTCTTTCTACTTTTGGGGTAAAAAAGTTCAAAATTGATCGCTTCAATAGTTGTATATGATAGAGCATTGAAACAACTTTATTTTAAATTATAAAAATTTGATTTACAAAAATAATTTAATAATTGCAGGAGAATGTTATTGTGGAAGCTTTGTGCTAATTTATCAGTAGCGGTTTTTCACGGTTTTAGGGTTTGTGTTGGAAATATAGCGTATTACATCGCGTAACTAGACCATGCACTCAGTGCGCTGCGTAAACTATACGTACTGCCGTTCTGGCAGATTAGAACTTCTCTAGCCGCCGAACGAGACTAACGTGTGTGCTCACACACATGTGTACTGCCAGTGTTCAATAAATAAGTTTTTCTAAAGTTCATAATCAACCGGTATTGCTTCATACTTTATTATTTGAGAATTCCCCGAACCTGTGCCCAGCATTTATAAATATATCAATAGATTTTTGGCCCAGGGCACGCTTCCACTACGCAGGGAGTCTTTTTTTGTAAGTGTGTGTGTGCAGAACGTGTGCTTTTTGCGTCATTGCGTAAGCCTTTTGAGAATGGCCGAAAACTCTGTCAATGATGGCATCACCGAAGAGGAGTGAGAGAGGGTCAGTCAAAAGAGGTCAGACGACAGTCTGTCTAGCAGCGCGAGTGACCGAAGGAAGATCGTCTCTTCTGCAGGAACCGATTCCCATGTGGATCCGGTCGGAAATGTCTGTGCCTCTGATAGCGATGATGAGACGAGCGAGAAAAAGCACGAGCAGGCTAAGAACGTCAGCCGTGAGTTTTTTTTTAATTTTGTTTGTCGCTATGCATGCTATTACGACTAGAGATAACGCAAGTGCCCGTTGTTCTTCGCTTTTGTTCGATGAAAATCTCAACGATGACATTTAGATGGGGACTCCAGACAGAGTAGAGTGGTCAGAAAATGATGGAAAAACTAAAGTATGCAAATTGCAAAGAGCTTTGTACGGTCTGAAAGTCAGTCCAAAGCTCTGGTACGAACGTTTTACAGAAGCGGCTGTAAAGATTAGACTGATTTCTCATAGTCTGGAGCCTTAGAGGAGTAAAGATAGATCTGTTTACTTGGAGGAGTAAGGATAGATTTTTGATTTTGGTCCTCTACGTGGACGACATGCTCATAGCCAGTGACGATAAGAATCAGCTGAATAATTTTAAAGTGCAGTTGCAAAAAGAATTCAAAATGACAGATATGGGAAAAAGTTCCACGTTTCTTGGCATAACTATTGGAAGAGGCCGAAGTATGAAAATTTTCCGTCCAACGCAGGAGGGTTACACTGATAAGATTCTGAAATGATTTGGTTTTAGTGATACTCAACTAACTAAAACACGTTTGGTAACAAGTCAGGTGCTAAATCAGTAGAGAAGACAGAGAGAAGAGTCTAGAGACGACTTGACTCTGTCTGAAACTCAGACATCAAAAAACGTGCCATATCGAGAAGCTGTAGGTAGTTTGAACTACCTCGCTAACACGGTGAGACCCGATATCGCTTTGTCCGTAAACGTGTTGAGCAGACATCGAGTCAGCCCTACACAAGGATACTGGAATATGGTCAAACGATTTCTTGTCATCTAAATGGTACAAGCACAAGTGGTCTTAAATTTGTTGGTTCCAAAGAAAATCTGGAAGCTTTCTGAGACGCTAGTTTTGCAAACTGCAAGGGAGCCAAGACGACGACGTGAGGCTTCGTCCTAAGACTGTTTGGCGATACTGTTGCTTGAAAAACCAACAAGCAAAACTGTATAGCTTTGAGTACGTGTCAAGCTGGTTATGAGGCGATAAGTCAAGTTTGTCGAGAACTCATGGCTCTTGATAACTCGCTTAAGATCATGCTGAACAAGTCCTTCTGCACGATTGACTTGTGGTATTATGATCGTGCAGCTGAAGCTAGTGCCGAGATGGGTGGCGGTACTAAGCTCCGACATATGACTGAAGTGCACGAACATTCTGTCAAAGAATGTGTAATCTTGAAACAAGTGAAGGTTTATTGTGCTAATACGAAAGAACAGTCGGCAGATATATTTACGAAACTGTTACCAATTATACTGCATGAAAAATTTACACGAAAAATAAAGAATGAGTTGTGATAGAAGAATGATTCACATATGCAACTAAATTTAAAGTTAACACAGATGTTTAAAATGTTTTAGGAGGGAGAGCCAACTGATTACTAAAGACTGGCTTATCTTGAAAGCTGTTACTTTAGAGTTTATTAGATTTTTATTTTTATTTTTATTTAACGTTGATTTGAAAAGTTGAGATGTACATGAATGCAGTTCAGTAGGGAGTGTTGAAAATATAGCATATTACATCATGTAACTAGGTCTACGGCCGTGTGTATATATGTATGTGGGTGCCGCACATGTGGAGTTTACTGAAAAAAATGGTGATGTATTTTAAAGAATTACTATTTTGACTCAAGGAGTAAAATATTCATATGAAGGGATAAACAATTTTTAATTTTAGTAAATGATAAAAAAAAAGTTTATAATTACAAACATCATTTCTTACTTTAAAACAAGAAATTAGGTGCACGGTGTGACATTATGTACTTTAATAGTTAGATTATCAAATAAAGAAACTTTTGCAACATCAAGAAAACACTTTTTTAGTACTTTACTGAGGAAAAAACTTTTTAAGACAAAAAAATTTACTTTAATCTAAAAATGATTTTATATGATAATTATTTGGTTTTAGGAAAGAAATAAACTATTATTTTACAGAAATTTTTTTTGTTTATCAACAGATTTTTTGTTCGACAAAATTTTTTAATTTTTTTAAGTTAAAAAGAAATTTTTTAAGTGTATAGTAATAAATTCATACTTTATCTTCTCAGACAAGTAAGATGTGTTCTCGTTGCAAAAAAATATTTTCTTGCATCTATTCTAGTATTGAAGCTATTAAAATAAGTAATATTCTATTTTAAACAGCTAGATTTTTTTTATCATTGATGTTGCTAAGACTGCTGGATTTTTTTTTTAGGTAAGAAAAAAGATTCTTGATTCGGTCGGCTTTTTTTACACGCCTAAAATGTTTTACATTTTTTGGAGCCGATCAAATATTTTTTCAGTTTCTAGAATATGTAATATTGGATTTAAGCTACATTTTTTAAAAAAAGTTTGAAGTACTTTCATTGCCAAAAAAATGTTTTCACAACTATTCCAGCAAGAAATTCATTTGAATGAAGCAGTATTGTACTTAAAAAGTGTACCTTATTTCTTACTGTCTTTGAGTTAGAAACTAGCTAAATTTTTAGGTATACAAGACATTAGTTCCTTGATTTGCAAGCTTTAATTTCACATGTCTAACAATTCTAACATTCTATAGAAGCAGGTAAATATTTTTGAAGTTCCTGTAGTATATATTACTGTTTTCGTAGTAAATTTCTTTTAATAAATCAGATAGCTTTTTGATAACAGAAAATATTTTCTTTGATCTATTCTTGCATAAAGTGTATTGAAATTAAGAAAAATTGTACACAAAGTAGTATGTTGTTTTATTATTTGTTTTGTTTCCAGAACAGATAAATATTTTCCCAATGCAATAAAGTAGTCTCGTGATTGACAAACCTTTTTCTTAAAAGTCTATAACCTACAGTTTTTTGAATCAAACAATATACTTACGATTTAAAATATATAATACAAGACATGTATATATATATATGGGGAATTCTACGTCAAACCACACACTCAAAAAAAAATTTGGTTACAAAGTACAGTAATCGATGGTACTTGGTGAGACTGTTATCCACCTAAAAGCTAAGCCTCCTTGAGTCACGTTACAAGCGTCTGTGATGGTTAAAAAATTCAAATTCTTACTTAAGGTCTTGAATAGCGAATTTTTTAAGTGATAGCCAAAAGAAAAGGAATCGTACATAATTTTGCGTATGTTATTACGCTGGATCGTTTAAAAATACTTCTCAAAATGTTGAGCTGTTTCAAGCCTTTATTTTGAGGTGAAAAAGTTTAAATGATTTTTTAGGTTAGGTTAGCCTGTTTTTTTGTATTATAATTACCTTTTTTTATTGCTTTTTGCATCTTGTTTTATTAGGGGTTTGGGTTTCAAATGAGCATGATGCAAGTCTCAGCGCTGGATGGTGCTAAAGGTGACGATAACCGTATTTAGGCATATTTCTCTTAACTATTTTTCTTTGTTTTACATAAAATTTCAAAGTTATTTAGAGGTACTGACTGGACAGTTAAGACAAAAATTTAAATATTCAAAATTGTGGATTCAATATGGTAGACACTGATTTAAAATTAAACGAATTTTGCTGTATAGAAATTTTTTCAGTATGCAGAATCAAATTCTTAGAAAAAAATGCATTATGTAATTTTTTGATTAAGTACATCGTTTTTGCGCAAAAAATTAATGA
>JAPYYV010009851.1:0-26783 GCA_030522625.1 Copidosoma aretas
GGGGGGGGGGGGGGGGGTGAGAATTGCGCGGGATTTTTGTGGAGACCCGGAGTTTTAATCGTTACTCGCCGGACGGATCGAGCCCACGGCTCGCGGGAGACGATCGCTCGGCTCTGAGGAAGCTCGTTCGTTCGGAGAGGTTCTTGAGATGAAAAGTCCGCCGGGGAGTCGTTGGATTTATTGACCGGCTGAGAGTCTCGGCTGGGTAGGCGGGTCATCGAGATTTCAGATCTGGAGTCTGATGGCTGTGTGTCATTATGAGCCATTGATTATTCATAGTTAGTCGTAGTTATAGAAGGAATTGACAAGATTGTACTGATAGGATGTTTTACATTTTGATCCAAGATACGTCGTGAGGTGTCAATCTGCGAATAGCTTGATTTTCATTCCAATAAGACAGACGAAATTAATCAAGTCGGTATACGGAATCGATCATTATCAATGGGGCTGGGTTTTAATGTGAGCATGAAATTTTTGTCATTGTCCCTAAAAAGTATACACGATCTCTACGCTCGTCTGAACATCTTTTGAAAATGTTTCATGTACATGTTATTAATCAAATTATTGGAATAGGACGTTTTAAAATTATTTTGTCTTACCAAACGGAGCCATAGTGTTGTATCATAGTAAATCAATTTTTTGAAACCGTGATGAAGCCTGGAACTATTATAACGCTCATGTAACTGTGCTTACATAATTCAATAAAAGTTATACAAATTTCAATTTGCAACGATTCGTTGAGTGTTTTTAGTGCTCATTATAAGTAGACTAAAAGTCGTAATGAAATTACAGTGATTCCAGTGGTGTGCGGATAAAAAAAGCTTGTGCGAACGTTTCACATTTCTCTCTCTCTCTTTTTCGTTCATCTTTCAAGGATCGTTAGGGTGAAGGTAATTGAAGTTTCCTTCTGCAGTTAAGAAATTACGAAGCTCGTTAGAGAAGAATATATTATATGGCACGTACTTGGTTTCAAAAGTACGTGCATCCGGCACGTCTTCAAATTTCAAATTAATTAGCAGCAAGTTTTAAGTACCTTCATTTGTCCCATTTTAGAAGTTTGAGTAAAATCTGAAAGCTGTTTGAATTTTGTGTAACAAAGACAATGAATACTAAAACTGTATTGGAAACAATTATGTTGACAGTAGTACAATAATTATTGCCGCGTATAAAATTCATTTATCATACAAATTTAAAAAATAATTCTTTGATTGACATGTCAGCGGCATTTAAAACTGAATTCATTTATAATGCACGTGGTGATTAAAATCTTAGTATGATAGTAGTACCATATATAGGTATAAAATTGATTGTCTTAAGTTTGGATTCTATAAATACTGTTCAAATGATTTTCGAAGAAATAATAAACTATGGAGAAGATTTGAGTCACATAATTTTTGTAGACGATATTATGTGGACTTCGTACTTGTAATACAAATGTAACATCCATGGACTATTCTCTTTTCTTCAAAATGCTGAAATGTAATTTTTATTGTCCCAACCTTGGGTATATTTTTCAATAAATTCTTGAAATGAATTTTTTTTTGTTCTACTTGTATCACAACCCGTGTTGCAAACATATAAATAATTTTATTTTGCCTCAATTTATATCCATTCCAAGAAAATGACGCTCCGGTTTCAATCTGTGCCCAACACGTGCATTGAAACCAGCACCAACGAGAAAATACAAGAAATCGGGGCACTGAGCTGTAGAGCAGCCTTAGATGTAGGGAAGAAACGTCGAGTACGATATCATCCTATCCATTTTCACGAGTTGAAGACATTTCGGACTCTCGGAGGACTCCTTTTTTCCCTTCCTCCGTGACACGTGAATATATATTCCTGCGATCGCGCGCGTGGTGTGAATTCGTTACCCTTCCATTTCTTTCGCGGGATTCGCAAGCCAAAGGAGTAGAAAAAAGAAAAACGGGTACCACCGATATCTGTGGGGAAATTGAAAAGTGCTTTTGGTGCCTCTCAAAAGGTGCCTCGCAAAGTCGAACTTTCTGATTTTATTATTTGTCTCGCATCCGACGAGTTGGCTTTGATTTTCCGCTACTGCTACTACTACTACTGTATAGAAGTGGTTTAGTTTCATGTTGACAGTACGTGCGTTTGTTAAAGTATGAGGGTTTTTGAAGATGTATTGATCCTATATTTATTTATATTTATTGACAATTTAGTGAGAAAACAATTTATGAAAGTTTCTATGCTCTATAGGAAAATACGTATAACTAAGTGCTTGTAAAACGAAAAGTAGAGAGATATATTTAAATTAAATGAAATAATACCTTTTTCTGTACAAAATATTACTTTCCTGCATTATTTTCTTCCAACTATTCTTCTAACCGTACAGTAGTAATAATTTAAATATATTTATAGATAAAAATATTGAGTTATACATTTATATTTCATCTCCGTCCTAGTCACTTCTTCTACTCTTCGTTACTTACCCCTCTGGACCTTCAGTTTTTCCTCGTGTTGTTTGATTCCGTAAATAAAGCTGCGCTATACTTTTCGTTCTTATTTCTCTCTCTCTCTCTCAGCCTCTCTTTCTGTTTTCCTCCAAGCCCTCTAATCCCCTTTTAATTTTACTTTCCCGCAGTCTTAGTCGCTAGATCTAAGTGCTTCATTTTCCCAAGTTTTTTTTTTCTCCAAAGTTTATTGAAGAGCTCGAACTTTGGTCAAGGGACTCGCTCGTACGTTTAAGGCAGTATTAATACAAAAATAAAATATAAAAATATCAATGTTATCTGTACTAAGCCAATGAAGGTGGATGGGTTGCTATTGTTTGTTTTTGTATTAAAATTCGTTTATCGCTCAATATATACTTACTAATTAAAATTGGTAAATTCATGTATATCAAAGTATTTGCGTGGTTTAGTTGAAAATACAAATAAAACAACTGTGATTGCTCTTCTAATTTTCTAAATAATCTATTCTAATTTTCTAAAACTTTGCTTACCTATGCTATGTATAACTGTTGTCCATGCATGACAAACACACCGTGTTAACGTACATACAATACTGTGCAAACTGCTATTATGCTACTTCTTCGATCTGATAAGTCTTCTCGTATTTGTGTCAATTCAAAGACACCTCGAGCAATATACAATCTTCAATCATCGCTCAAAAGCAAACTCGAATGAAAATAGTTCTTCCGATTTAAAACGCAAATAACAGATTCCTTGATAATGATAAATCCCGTAGATAAACAGATACAGATACTTAGCAAACTACGTACGTATGGTTCATTACTGAAAAATTACATTAAACAATCCGATGGCAAGAGAAACGGAATAAGATATATGCTGGTAAGACTTCATCGTTTCATTTTAATTATTTCGATGTTTCGATCAACGCATACAAAATAATCCGTATGACTACGGTTAAGTTCATTTTCTAACAAGTTAATTTGACTCAGCTGACTCGGAAATCCGACGAAAAAAGTCTCAGCTCACTGTATTGTTCACAGTAGTGAAAACAGCAAATAGAAATAGCGAAGTAGGTCTGTGAATTCACGATCAAAAGAACGTAAAAGAGAGCAGCTAGCCTAGAGCGTTTCAACTTTAAACCTTTTGATGATTCTTTGACTCCTGGCCGTGCAGCCAGGTCATAAGTGTAAGGCTCTCGATTCTTTTCTCTCACTTAACTTCGATCTTTTTCTTTTCTTCAATGCAATATGTACACTAGACTTTATCTACCCAATTTACAATCTGACAGTTAAAAAAGTGACGATTTCTCAGTGGCTACTTGGGTAACCTGAACTCTCGTACTCGTGGATTCCACGTTTTGCGGGTTCCAAATTTAAGGATATAAAATACACGCTGTGATAAATTGCTCAGTAGTGCATTTGCTGTGTTTCTGGGCAAGAGAGGGCACTGGAGCTTGCGACCATGGGGTGCGCATTTGTAGACTGGGATTACAAAGACCGCAACGCTTCGACCCATATATACTCTACGTGAACTATATGCAATTCACCATTAACGCCAAAAAAACTTCAGAGCTCCCCCCCCCCCCCTTTCTCTGTCTTACAGAGTCGGATTTTTTTACCAGCTTCCTCCTCTATTTTGCTCCATATATACACCTTTCAAACCTTTTGTTTGTTTTTGCCTTTTGTTTTGCTCCGGTGATGCTGCTACTGCTGCTGCTGCTGCTATGGCTGCAGCAACGAAAGCTCTCCCCTTTTTGCGCTGTTACGTGTCTTGAAGAAGTTGGTCTTGGACGGAAAGAGGAACAGAAGAAGGAAATTAGTGCGTTTCTTCAAAGGGAGGGAAAATGGACGGCTTCTTTGCCGCTCCTTTTAAACTTGGCTTTTACCTCCTTCTTTTGTGAATAGTTCGTATTACCTGGTAGTGACACTTCGTACTAGGAGAAGGATTTTCATGGAGTTGATGTTGTTGTAAGTTTATTCCTTTCTTGCAAAGGTGTTAAATTGCTCTTTACAAGCGATTAGTAATTAATGCTACCAACTATCTCCTTTTTACAAGCTTTCGATTCATTTTATTGCATGTCTGTGTGTCTGTCTGGAAGGAACAAATATTTTCAATTTGACCATCAATTTTTCGAATGCTTTCGTATAAGTACTTGAATGCTTTTACGTTTGCAAAGGCACCTTTATAAGCCTTGTGCTTCAGATATTAAATAATAGGGATTAACGAGAATGGTGGAATAAGTTTTATGAAGTGAATAAAGTCAAACAAAAATGAAACGCAAATATGGTTGCCACTACAAATTTGCAAATTTGCAAATTTCCTTCAGCATTACAATTTTACTGATATGTGTACCACATGTAAAGGTAGGGCTTCACGAGATACCAAGAGTAATCTCGATATTATCTTGTATCGTCTTGAATTTCAAAACAATACCAAGAGTGAAAACCCCAAGAATCTTGGTTTTTCAATCATTCTTGTATCTACTTATTCACTTTTAAACTTGTTTTAGTGTGATTTAAGTTTGACATGAAAAAAAGGTTAAATAAAATACATAGATCACTAAAGTTTTTCTACGTTAAAAAAAATGCGTAGAAGATATGAATAGGTTGCAGGAAAGGCTCGACCAGCAGAATACGATAAGCCAAGGCAGAGGAGCTAAATCCAGCATGGCACATGACCAAGACTATGGACCGCCTATTTATTTTCATAAATATCTACTTCTTCAACAATAGTGAACATCGCTCTGTATTGCAGTTGAAATCAAAGTCACGAGAAAGCCAAACGATCCTGAAACGATCATCCTTCCGGCACCGCAGTCGAACGAAAACAAATATCGGCCATCGTGCTATCCCAGTCTACTCGTACATCAACATCGCAGCCGCGCGGAGCTCAACACAACAGACACCACAAGCACGACGATCACTTCGCAGTTGCGAACCCTACCTCCTCCTCCGCCTTTGCGCCAAGAAAGCCCCACTCGCAGAAGCAGAAGAAGAAACATCGCGAGAACTACTATGCACAATTTGCGTCCGCACCACCCTCCGTCCGCCTTCGTATGCTACTCCTCGCCAGACAGCCCGGTACTTTTTGCCCCTTTTTTTTCAAGAGCAGGCCTCAAAGAGCGCAACAGAAGAAGAAGAAGAAGAAGAAGACCGAACGGCCGCTTCCCGGAAAATCCACCTTCCCCGTGCGTCACGTGTCAAAGATCAATAGAACGCCGGAGTGGCCTCTCCGGCGGCCAAAGGGGCCTACGCCCCCTCCCCCTTCCCCCGGCAGCCGGCCGGCTTTGACCCCCCGCTCCTCCGTATCCCCCAAAGCCCTGCGGCCGGCTCTTTTCATTCCGTCGAGTGATACTCGTGCTCTCGGCTTCCCTCCTCGGTCGACGGGGGGGGGGGCTGCTGTTGTCGTCTTCGGCTCTGTTCTCGTGCCACCCACGCGCGGGGGGAGCGTGACGTCCGCACGGCCGGAGTTGGCCCGTAATTGTACGCGGGGCTTTTCGGTACGCGCCTGCTGCAAGGAGAGCCCGACGGCCCGGTGTCGTTGTTGTTGTCGAACTGGGCTGGCATACGAGCTCGGCTGTGCCTCACGTGCGTGAAGAATCGCGAGCCGGGGCCGACTGGTTCTGCCGCGAGGGTTAATTTTTCCCTGCTTTTATGAGCCGCTTGCCTCTGTTGGGCGCCTCGGAGTGTCGTGAGATGTCTGATGTCGCGCGTCAGGCAAATACAGCGAGTACGTATTAATATTAGCGTGAATTTAATCTTGGTGATGGACGGTAATCGGTTGATTGGTGCGTTTGACGATGGATCATCGATTATGCGAATTTATAAGCGATGGAATACATTGATCGGGTAAATATCGAGGAAGGATGGGTGAAATGTTGATTGATGGAAGGATATTGTTTCTGACTTGATTAACTTTTAATTGAAAGAAACAAGAGGGATGAAGTTCACAACCAAGTCACTTTATTTGAAGACGTTTTCTCGTTGAATGACAAAAGTTATCTGGCGTTCGTTTGTCGATCAAAGAAATCAGAAGAAGCGAAAACAACGATAAACGTATTTGACGCAGTTAACATGGAAACGAGGGAACAAGAAAGAGTGCTTGTGGCAGAACGCCCGTGGTCGAACCATATATTCTTCCACTCCGTGCTTACTTCGCTGGCTTATTTCAAATATCGAAGAAAAGAAAAGCACCCCCAATCAGCCCATACTTTACTAATTGTGACGCGGCCTTTTAGCGGAATTTCCCTTTGCTAAAGGACTCTTTATTTTCAAAATTAGACAACAATTATTCAAGATTATGAATCTTCGAACGAGCGCTTACAAAAACTAAATAGTGCTTATTCACAATGTACTTCATGTTTTTTTGGATGCTGTGTTCTGAAAAATACTTTGCAGATATATTGTACAATCGCCAATCGATTGATTATAAAAAACAATCAAAGTAACCAAGATATCTCAGTATTGACTTGTTTAATCGATTGTATCATTCGATAAATTAGAGGACAAAGACTGCCTCTTTTACTAAAACTATTGTAATACTGTAAATCTTTAAACGAATTAAATAATTATATTACTATACGTACTGTTTAATTTTGAATGTGGATGTTTAACTCGTACCACTCGCTCGTCGATAAACAGCTAATGCCACGCCGACGACTCATTCGTGTTCACCTGCCGATCGAAATTATAGAAACACGTGATGTTAAGATCAGCGTTTTCCTTACGGGAGAAAGCAAATCGGAAGCAATCATTGAAACGCAAAAGGTAATAAATTCGAATAGCAATGTGTTCATCAAAAGTGACGTAAAAACTGCAAGATTTCGTATCAGGCGGGTCAAATTCATTTTTAGTCTCCTAGTGGTTTTGTCGGAAAATATTCAATGCCAAAGATCAAGCAACGAATAGATCGATGTACATTATTCAGTGAAAATTCTACCAATTGCTACCAAACGCTACCAATTCCACTCCAAACACGTTTCAACCCCCCCCCCCCACCCTCTCGGCTCTCGCGACTCCCCAAAAAAACCGAACCAAAAAGTGCACGCCTCTTCCTTGTATAATCCACTGCAGAATCCACACGAGCGACATCACAACAACAACAGCTACACGGGCGCTGGCAGTTCCGGCCGCGTCGTGGACCTTGATACCACGCACTCACCCAGCGACATTACGCACCTAACCCGACCACATCGGCACCAACTGCGTTACGCACACGGGCACACGCGCGTGTCACGCTTACGCCCGCAATCACAAAGAGAGAGAGGGGGAATTGTCACGCGGCGATGGGGGGGAGGTTGGCCTGCGGCTCTCGAGCCCCCCCCCCCGGACTGACATGACGGAGCAACGAATTGCGTCCTGTATACGCGCTCGCGTGCGGTCCTTCGATTCTCTTTCGCTCGCCGTTGCCGCTGCACGTACGTACCGCCGGGCCCATACAATCAGCCGATCTGACAGCGGCCGGTGTTGTGCGATACTTCGGACACGCGGATTTTTGATTTCTCCTTCGGAACGGGTGCGCGTGAGGAATGATCCTGGTAATGGGCACTTTGGGTGCGCAGGGTGTTGGGGGTGCAGGGGGTGCGATGGGTCGGAGATTCTCCGGAGGACACTGCGATACTTTGACATTGTTTACGGTGTTGCGGTTTGCTCGCAACAGGCGATCCGTGACGATTATTTCAACGTTGATGAGCATGAGTCAACTTTTTTGCGAGAAAAGCACGAGAAAATGACAACTACGGGCGCCGCGAAAGTTTATATTGTCAGCCGCTCGCTGTTTCGATTGATGATGACGAATTTTTCTTTACGAGTTCGTTCTCAATTAGACATGATCTCTTTTTAACACATGCTGTTATTCAACTCGTAAGCTGTCGGTTTGACTATCTATCCCTGGCGGGACGATCGATTTTCAATTTGATCCAGGATCAGCTAAAAATGTTTTTTTCCGGCACAAATGCTTATTTGATAGTGAATGACAACGTCATGTCCAGTAAATAAAGCATTGCATTTATTGAATTTTACATTACAAATTGAATTCAAATGCTAATCAGGTTGTGTTGCTGTCTATGGCTCTACGTCTGACCTAATTCGTGTTCTTCCACTTAATTTTGCAGACTATACATAGACTCTCTTCGATTAAATATTCACGACTGAAAGATGAAACTTAATAATAAATGTATGATTTATTAATTTAAGTAAGAGTCAACGATGGCAGATGTTTTTTAGAAACGACTAATTAGTTTGGTTACTTCCACTGTTATCAATCATGCACGGTATACAACATTATTTCCTACCTTTTCATTGGTAAGGGCGCATCATTGAATTTTTTTCAAGTCTTTTTTTTCAATGATAACTTAAATAGCTGGGTTTTACAATATCAGAGACACATTTACACCATCTTATTCATTGAAGCTATGTATATAGGTTGTACACGATAACACCATAACCAGAAAAGCATTATACTCAATATCGTTGAAATAGAAAAAAAACGCCCTCCGCATAAGAGTGCTTTAAAATCTGTAAATGTGTTGTATCATTTATATCGTATCAGAAAAAGTAATACATTGAAAATCAAAGCAATGTTAAGAGCGATTTATTATATTGTTTGAAAAATAACACTTTTTGAAATTCTCATGCAAATATATAATCAATTGTACCGAAATGGTGTATTCTCTCCTTGATATTTCATCAACTTTGTTGGAGAGTCCACTACAATGCACTTAAAAACATACTTTTTTTATTAGACATGTAATATCAATGTTTAAAAAAAGAGGGAAAAAGTACAGAATTGAAGCTGTGACTTTATGACCTTCTTTTCACTAATAAAGTTGTGTAAAAATGGATCTTAGCGTATGTACCAACGCACCTTACCTATTTCAAATGTCACAGTCTTAACACAGAGTATTCTAGAAAGAAAAAAAAGCATTTGTTTTGAATACGACTATTTCGTACTTTGGACAGCTTCGGCCAGGCTTCAGAAGTGGAAAATTTTTACCTTCATTGTTATTTTCTTGAAAGGAAAGCATTGTACTTTTAAAAGACTTTTCATGAAAAATAAACGCACAACTCAGTTTTGTATATACATATTCAAGTTTCTGCAGATTAAAAAAAGTATTTTTAAAGCCAAGATCTGAATTATGAAATCTCTAAAAATGTAGGATAATTTTGTAGAACGAATTTTGGTTTTAGATTCTTTAAAAATATGTTTAAACGATTGTACTTTTATTTCTGATCCACATTTGACCTTTTAATAATAAACAAAGTTTATTGCGTTTTTTTTTGGTTCTTTTTAACTCCATACTTTCCAAGAAAGTTCTTATTGATATAAAACAAAATATGTAATTGATAAACCTATAAATCTACGTGGATCATTTCAAATATAATGCAATAATTTAATGTATGGAATTCGCATGCGAAAATTTGATGCCAAAATCAATTTCAATTTTCATTTAAGTTAAGTGTAATTTAAAATAAGCTGTAAAATTGTCCGTCCACCTTAATCTTTATTTAAAATAAATCCATGTTCATGTAAATACATTTTTTAATAAGCTTTAAAAGTGGGATACGATAATGACCACTTATCTGACCGAAACGAACTCCGTATATTCAAGATGATACTACTACCACTAACCACATTCGAATTCAGGGTAGCAAAAAACTTAACGATGTACTTGACCACTCCAGAAAACGAAACGGTCCAATTCAAACGTCCAAGAGTTGACCACTTGATCCTACGAAAGCATTTGCTGCGGGCAGTTTGAAATTGATAAAGTTTATGAGCGAGATTAAAAGGTTGCTTACTAATTGAGAAACATTTTTTCAATATTTATGAAAAATAAAAAAAAAGCTCCTCCAATTAATTTGTTTATTTTGTGCTTCTAAATTTATTGGCAATATATTTTGGATGATAAAGAGTAAAAAAGTACTAAAATTACATTATTGGCTCCATGCAACGTTAAAGCTGCAGCTTTGAAATTTTTAACAAGCGGACATAATATAATTTTTTAGTTTTATCTCGGAACACTTTCCGAGAAAAAACTTGTAATGGTTAAAAGTGGTTCGGACATAAAACAATGAAATAGATTATTGTAAATGGCAGCAACATTGAATAACGCTTTTTTTATGATAAACTATCAACATGATGAATATGGATTTTTTTAATTGTGGGATTGATTCTCAAGATACAATGATTGCAGTATCCATTTTTTGCACCAATTATAAATCAAATTACTTTTGCTCCTTGAAACTCAAGATGTAGGTAATAAAAAACTAATAATAAAAATGTAAGCATGGATAAACATTCCATTAATATACGAAAAATTAATTAATATAATGAATTGATCAAAGCTATTTCGATAAGTGCAAAGTAAACTCCACGTGACTGTGTAATGTAAGTTCGGAGCTATCGTATACTTAAAGCCATAAAAAGCTCACGTTCCAAACCAAACTCTATTTAGTAATGAGATGTATACTTTTATATCTTATCAACATGATTCTGCGAGTCTTATTTCGTTATTTAGAATCTGTTTATGCAAAAAAAACTATTAGCAGATTTTTTTCTTATAAAAATGAGTATTTATAACTATAATATATTAATATATGGATGAAAAATACATGAATAATAAAAAGAAGGCGTAAATACACATCTTCAATTTTAACATATGTTTTATATTTCATTATTTGTTGAAGGTAATATCCATTAACCCATTTTGATGCCAAAACGGAAATGAATAATAACGAATACTGTTCGATCAGTTCATTTTTTGGTTGGATGTATGATGGAAGATATCTTTTTCTATTTTTACATTGATCGGATTACGTATCGGTTCGAAAATATGCTTCAATGCAAAATAAAAAGATTAAATCTTGGATTGAACTGACAAACAAACAAAATTAATCTCTTTAAAGTATCAAAGAAGCTTGGAGCATCGAACGGGTTTTAATCTCTTTTTTCTTATGCATGTACTTATTCCTTTTTTGTGGGATTGTACATTTTATGTATCTTGAAAGACCGATTTCTTTCTTTACAAATAATGCGATTTCTGCTGGCCCGAACTGTTATTTAATCTCCCTCGGAAATATATAAAGTATACAGAGTATTCGCATACTTTAAGTATTCCAGGAACGATAACTGCTCATTGTCACATGCAACGGTCTAACTGAATAATTAATATCAAATAACTGCAGAAGCGTTATTGTTCCTGACTTCTTTTAGGGTAAATTCGAAGAACATTGACTACTTTTTTTTTGTGTATTACGAAGCTATTACGTTGACACACTTTTATTAAGCAGAATTAAGAAATTAACTAAAATTGGAAACAAACGAACGTGTGCATGAACAAAAATAACGCTCAACGACATGGAGTATCTACTTATAAATTTCAAATCACATAATTGGCTCGTCCTGCCTTACTCGACTGTTTCTACTAAGTTTTATACACATCGGGCAATCAACAACAGTTTCTTATCATCCATAAATTAATCGAAAGTAGGTACATTCTGGTCTTTCGTGAATAGTTTAATATGAAATAAAAGTATATCATACTTCTGAAAAATCAGAAATACCTGCATACAGTTCAAAAGTTAGAGGAAAGAAGAACTAGCTGGAAATTTGGTCAATTCTTGCTCTTTTAGAACCATGTAGTGGAAAAAGCTGTCAATACGTGACGCATATACGTACTCACTATTTTCCGCCATGAAGACGACGATAAATTTTTTTCTAAAAAAACCTCGAGCCTAAAAAAATATCACCAGAATATAACATACGTATGACCATTCGAGTGCGAGACCTGAATTTTCCACTTTTGCGTGACGTGTACACCCGTGCGTGGGACATGCGTGGGTAATCAAAGCTGGAAAACTCTCGTGTGCTTTTACTCGCTTGTTATTCATCGATTCATTGATTCGAAGTTGCTGCCGCGACTGTTGATCTTGTAGCCTGGGATACCAGTGCCGCTGGGGTGGAATAATACACCGCTGCACTGGGCAAAATACGCTGCTGCTGCTGCTGTGCCGTGATACAGTAGAACAATCCTAGCTAGCGGGGCTCGGCTCGTGTGGTTTGCATTTCCAATTCGTTACTAATATTCGTACGCAACGTGTGATCATTAATAAATTAGATTTGTACACCGGATCGCAATAATGATTATTTAAAGGACGCGATAGTTACGAGCGCGTGCGTATGTACTCACTCGTATTGCATTGATAAACATCAAGGCACATTTAATTAATTCAATCATTTCCAAGAAGTTTGTTACAATCCGATGTGAATCAGTGTCACTGCAGGCCCGAGCGTGTAATTAAAATGTCCTCAAAATATATCACAACAATGTATAAAAGCTTCTGAGAAACAATCAGTTTCATGACTATTCAACTATTATTTTATTAACTCTGTGCGATTTTCAACATCAAAAATCAACGCATGCCGAGGGGTATACAGGACGTAGAACATTTCGTTACAGTTTCCACGCTCTTGCATCTGTGACAGGCTGTTTGGTATCCTGCAGCCTTCCCGGATTGATTGTTTTTGTTAAAAATCGACGGGATTGATTAATCGATGGGTACATTCGGTTATTAAAAGAAGTTATTCACATTGCATTAACGCACCTTTCGTAAAAAAAAAAAAAAATCGTACTAAAGCTGACCCTAAGGATCAGTACCCATTGGCGGATCGAAAAAGCAAGCTGTGCGGGCGAAAAATACCGGCTCGTTCCAAGATCTTCGACAAAGAAGAGCCGGAAGTCAAGAGGGCTTTTCCGAATCGCCAGCACAAACTTGCAGCAGTAGCTGCTCGCAGCTATTGCTCCGCCGATCCCGGGAGTGAGCATCCGAGGAAGCCCCGAAGAGCTGCGAGCGACGGCTTCCATATCAAGGGATAGACGATTTCTCGAAAGATGCGTGTCCTCGGAGGAATATCAAAGGGTAGAGGGGGAGCGAGGGGTTTGCGTGCCCGCGCTTGTCTGCAGTCTGGAGTGCCGTTTGTGCGAGTCAAAGCAGCTGCCGCCTGTTGCTTTTTTTTCTGTCTTTGAGCGAACGGGGGACGACGACAAGGGGATTTTACGGATTCAAAAGTTCAAAGGTCGAGAACTTTGAGAAAAAAAAAAAAAACATCGTACGAGGTGAATACATAATATACAGTATTGGGCCTTGATTGCAATCTCAAAACGTCGCATTATTTTCACTATTATAAAATAGGTACTTGATCCACGATTATGTTGAAATGTAAAATTATCGGCACTTTGGAACAATGTCTTTTGGACGATCGTTCATATTGTTAAGGCGATAGTAGGGGATCGATTGTTTCCTTCAGTCTTTTATCATAGGTGACGAAAGTTTTACCAAAAATGAGTCGATTAAGGAAGATTTAAATCCAAAGTATGTGGAAGCGAAGAAAACTTATGTTTATTCTCTGTGATAGGTCAATGTCAGAAAAAAATCAAACTGTCGCAGTATCGTCGCATGTCTTATCTCTATAACTTACAACTGATACACAAGATATCTGTGTATACAGTTTCAGATGAATATATTTAACATGAAAATAATGTTGAGCAATTTCCGAAAGAATTTAGTAATAACGATGTATTTCTTTGAAAGAGTCTCAGTTATGCGCAATGATCACATGGGTAGGAAATAACTATCGCAGCGCGTACTTTTAATAGTACTACCTGCAAAGCGTACTTTTAATAGTACACGACAATTTTAGAGCTTTACCATTCATGCATTCGACTTAAGTATTTATGGCGAAATAAATGTATTTTTCTCACACAATCATAGAATTATTAAGTATTATTGTCGTTATTTTTCTAAAGTATACTTATAAGTGTAACTTTAAAACAAAGATTACATTTTTGAATTGGAAATAATATTCAGCAATACAATCACACGACGGGTCTGACGTCTGACGTAATACTGATCCCTACCACTTATTCGGTAGATCATTCCATCCGCCCGCTCCTATAAAAGAATAATACAACGTTCCCATTTGGACAAACTCAATTCACCATATAATGCACTGTTACACCCCCAATTCAAAATGCCACCGCAACGTCCGCAAAAAAACCAAAATCCCAAAATCGCCCGAAAAATCCTGGAAAACACTCCCCTCGCTCCCCGAAAAATCCGCGCTCCTCCTACACTTTTCCCCCCCCCCCCCCCCCCCCCCCCCCCCCCCCCCCCCCCCCGCCCACACCCCCCCCCCGACCGAAAATCGCGTATCGATTCGAGCCAGTCGCTCGTTCCAGCCGGCCCGGCTCTTCCGCCCCGCAACCGGGTCAAATCGATAAAGCCATATCTCGGCTTCCGGCCCCGCGCGTGGCGGCGGCACCGCACACGCGAGCCCACACTATCAAGTGAACATCGCGCCATTACCTTCCTCCTCCTCTTCTTCTTCGCCCATCCCAGCGTGTGTACACACAGACACGCGCACGTAGTTCCAGTGGAACGGGCTCGCGCGTCTGCATAAAACAAGCCCACTTGGGGGGGGGGGGGGGGGGCCCGGGGCCCCCCCCCCCCCCCGCGCGGGGGGGCGCCCCCCAACCTGGGGCCGGGGAAAGCCTTCAAACTTGGTCCTGGGAAATCGGCGGCTCTTAGGACGTTACGCGAGTGCCCGCGAGCTTGAAAGCGGCCGGCCGAGTTTGACGGGAAGCGGCGCTGAGCGCTCGGCGGAAGTCGGCTCTGGTACTGCACGGGGACGCGGGTCCTGCATTGAGAAACGTAATTTTGAGGGGCCGATGATCGATGACGGGGAAGCGCGGGCTGCCCCGAAATTTTTCCAAGCTCGATTGTTTCCTCGAATGAGGTTCAACGCGGGGTCGCGGCCCGAAGGAAATCGTAAAAATGATCCAAAACTTTGTCAACGCTCGCGATGTTTTTGAAACCTTACTTCGATAGCCCTGCGCGCGATGTCCTTTGGGGGAAGAATACGCAAGCTTCGGAAGGTCGAAATCGAGTGAGACACGAAAATGTTTGATCGAGCTCGTTTTTTATCGCGCGACATGCGAAATTGGGGGAAAAACCCATTTTTCCCTTCGATATTCAAGAAAAAGCTTGCGTTTGGTAGGGAATCGACTTCTTTGTTATTAGATGCGAACCGTTTACTCTTTTAATTATTGCGAAACAGGGCCCGTATTTTAGAGCACTGGACCACCGCGAAAGGAAATGAGCTTTTTTTCAGGGATCGTGCGTACGGAAGGAGAGCTATAAAATTGACTGTGTTTGATCTATTCGAGCAACGGGGGAAAAAAAACCTCTGAGAGTCGATGGACGTTCGTTAACTCTAGATTCAAGTCGAGAGTCTGGAGAGACGACGGAGGAGGGATCTTTAATTTTCGTTAGCGTGATTTTCCGCGGCAGTTCCGTCGATACGATTTCCCTGGCAATAAGTCGCAGGAGAGGGGGCGGGAGGATGGAGATATTCGCTCGATCGCCCGAAAATTCATTCAACCCGATGAATAGGTAATCCCTGCTTCGACGAGCTATTTGCTTTCACCTTCGCTCGGCTTCTGGGTATTCATCTTTTCGTATTGACGTTCATTGGCGGATTCGAGTAATTAGCTGGTAAAAGTTCGACGATTATCGGCTGTTAATGTACTTTGATTGATCTTCTGGCTAGCTCGAATGGAATTCCTTGTCACTTCGAGTGATCGTACTTTTAGGAATAACGATAAAGATATTATTTTGTCCTCCGCCTAAAACGATATTGGATACATGTTGTTTTTTTAGGCTTGATATAAAACTCAAAAATACAATACCTATTGTCATTGTAAAAGGCTAGTTCTCGTAACTCTCTTGGACATTTCATGTGTAACATTACTTCAATCTGGTATTTTCAACGTTGGTCAGTTGCAATTGTATTATTTATTTCCATCCGTATCCTACCACCATTTCCATTGTTGCCTTTCGTCCCTCCTCTTTCGGTATCTCTTGATGTAATATAAAACTCTGTATATTTCTGCATTTAAAAAATAAAAGGCATTTTGAGCACGCGGTAAAAAGAGAAAGGTTCAACGCGGGATATTTAAATCTTTTGAAATCCGCGAGAGCCGAGCGTTTTTGACGTCTCGCTTCTCATTCCGGAATTCCCTTTTTCACCCACGCAAATCCCCGGTTACTGCGAATCAGTGTTTTTTTCCCCCCTTTCCAATACGTACGTAAAGGTGAACGTGTTTGCGCGCATAATACGTGAGCGTGCGCTTTTTTTTCGCCGTTTTGCATTATACCTGCATGGATTTTCGATTTGATCGATAAAAAATAGAGGAATCGCGCGAAAAGTCGAACGAGCGTTCGACGAATCACTGATGGTTCCTATAGCTTTTGGATTTTTCTTTTTTTTACATGCATATTTCACGTACGCACGTGACGACGGAAATTCCACCAGGCGGGAAAAATTTCAATATCTGACTGCTGAATCCTCACCCGCATTCGTGTGTCAGCATTCTTGCTTGATAATGAAGTCGGGCGCTGGCGTTTGATCGCAAATTTTTGAATGCAGGCTTTTTAAATCTGGGATGTTATTATGAAGTCCGTTTTTCCAATTGAGATTTAGCACAGATGTTTTTTTCTCTGCTGACCTAATTTACTATGAGCGTCTAACGAGATGAAAGGTGGATTCGTGAAAAAAAAATTTTAATCCGAGATTGCGTTTGTTTCTTTTTAAGAATAGGATTAATTTTGATGAAAAACATCCCCAATTAAAAAACTGAACGATCTGGAATGATCTTTGATATAAATTGATCCAGAGGTATGATTATGATGATGAATAGTATCAAAAAGAGATGCGAAAAATAAATAGAAATAAAGCACTAGTACTCATAGGATATAAATTTCATAAAAAGCTCAGCATATAAATTTCAAATTGATGATAATCTTGATCATAGTCTGCGATATTCTACTTACAGCTGCGAGTCTATCAATCATCGCTTTCATGGCCTGCATTGGTGTTCCCGGAAAACAATACTCTGTTGAGTACTGTGGATTGCTTCGTGCGTAGTGGTTAACTCCACACACTTTTTTTGATTGTCTCGACCGCCGTTGGAACAAAATAATTCCCGAGGGACCAAGTGCTTACATTTCGTTGATAAACACTGAGGATGAAAACAACACGGGAATCAACAGGAAGGTCCCATCATACTTTCGACAATTCTGCGAAACCTTCGAGTTCTTTGGGAAGGAACGCAAGGATCGTAGTATTGAAAGTGCCATTAGTTCGAAGTGCGTATGTATTCTGTACAAGATTCCCAAAGTTCGAGCCGTGGTCGTCACAGTTTCCCAAAATTCGCCAGTCAAATCAATAGATCACCAGCTACGTATTAGACGCCGTTGGCTGCCGTACACTGCAACATCACGCCATTAGCACTCGGGACTTTTCGCCCCGCATCGATACAACAGCGCCTACTGCTGCTACTGGCTATTCTGCAATTGATTATTCAGCCAGGCCGAGTGACTATCTGGGACCGAGACATCTAATATTTTTGACTCAGGAGGAGATTTATCTTCGTCCCTTTCTGCCGCCAGAAATCTGTGGACTATGGCGTTAGGGAGTCACAGCTATCAAACGATATCATTTGTGTTCAAAGTCCCTCGCATTCCCCAAATTTTGAGTGGATCCTTCAAAGGTTCCCCTGCTTGCCCCTCACTCCGCAGCTATTCCGCATCTCCATTATGAAGAGAGACAAAATACAGAGTTCTAAAAACAACGACTTGACGACGAAGAGATGGAGAATCAAATAGCACGAGTACAAATGAATAGCAGCAGAAATATAGGTACGGAAAAGCATTTACATTTAGTTGAAAAAACGAAAACGCGAACAAAGACATAAAGACACAGTATAGCAACCGAATGTAAAGAGTGAGGGATTTCAATAACCGCGTCAGCTGGTATTAAAAAACCGTTTCGAAGGCACTAAGAAAGTACCCATATGACCCAGAATGTTTTCTTTTGACCCAAAAACCAATAGTATTATTTTACTCTATACAATGAATGAAACAATATTTATGAGTTATCAAGCTTTTCAAAATATTTATTCCCGAAAAAGAGCAAAAATCTTACGTCGAGCTAAAACTAAAACGATGTTGGAAATAATTACAGTCCTTCAATTGATACCTCACTAACTGGCCAGTGAGAAAAACACTCTTTTTAGTTAACAACCTCTCACCTCTCACTATCGCTCTTTAAGAGCCAAAAGCTATTAGCACGTTAAATATGATGGCAACACA
Organism: Copidosoma aretas; assembly: GCA_030522625.1. NCBI lineage: Eukaryota > Metazoa > Arthropoda > Insecta > Hymenoptera > Encyrtidae > Copidosoma > Copidosoma aretas. The sequence continues at coordinate 18,644 of JAPYYV010009851.1, forward strand.
TTACATATTATCTCACCGCACTGCCGGCACTGCCGTGCAATAAAACATTATGTATGGCGCGATTTCTTGTTACCAGAAATGTGATGGTAAGCACATTAAAAAAATAAAGTATATATTAGAGTAGATTTATTGGTGCAGAGGACTTTAGACATTAGGGGTAATGGACCGGGATGACATTGTGGGAATACTACTCGCTAAAGCTATTGTGTCCTTGAAAATAAAATCCAAGACGAAACTGTAGGGATGAAAAATTTATCGTTGAATTTGTAAGCTCATTCCTAGCAAATACTACACGGGTATTCGATGATGAGGATTTAATGCAGGTTTCGATCTTCACTTTGAATGTTATCGATTCTTATTGGGGGTTTTGTCGGTATCCAGAGTATTACTCGATACGCCATTTGCGGTGGACCAGAGTGTTTTCGTGCATCATGCTGCCGATGTGTCGATACATTTCATTATTTGCCGTTACTTTGGAGCAAAAAAGCTTTCCACGTGAAAAAAATATCAATGCACTGGTCTTGTTTACCTTGCGATCCACGACTAAGGATTATTCGAATCACGTATCATCGCACCTACGGTTGAACAATCTATTGTATGTTTCGCATTCTCTAATACAGAGGCATGTTTCAAAAAATAAATTCGTCACGCATCTGTGAAGCAGTGGCAGCAGCAGCAGCAGTGGATCCTTCTTTACAAATTCTCGCCCAGCTATCCTTTGTCAACTCGGGTTGGAATTCTCCTGGTACACAGCACAGCTGCAAGTATACGAAAGAAAGCACTGGACGAAGCTTTGTTCCGTATCCTTTATCTCCAGTGGATTTGATAAAACACCCCGAGCTCTCCCGGGCTCTCGCAGCCCCTTCTTTCCTTTGGTATTTCACGCGCTCACTCATTGCCCGCGTCTGTTGCGCTGTTCGTTTTGTGCGTCCGTATGGTTTCGGGGGAAAGCGCGAATGAGTTCTTGTACATCGCGTATGGAATATTATTTTTGCCCCTTAATGTAAGAAGCGGTGCTGTTGGGAAACGGAAGGATTAAAATTTGTTGTAAGCCTCTTACGCTTGTATTTAAATGAAAAAGGATGTACATGTGTCTGATAATTTTTTAATGGAGTATATAATACTAGATCTCACGTGAAGGTTCACGGGGAAATGAAATGTATTTTTTCATGCGGACTCAATATTTGTTATTTATTATTCACACACTTCCAACTTCTACTTAGGTACGCACTAATGTGACGAAATTGCGAACGAGCTTTCAAAATTCATTGCGCTAATTTGCCGGGTGAAGTTTGTACTGGCTCCGACGAAATGCAAACGTGGTTTAATACTGTGTACTTCATTGGAAAGTTTAGCATGTTCTGCACGTGAAATGTTTGACAGTTCTACCTTTTGTAACGGAATTCTTGTATTTCCGACAAATTAATTCGAAATATCATGAAATTGGACAGAGTTTGAAGCACGATGTTACTAGTTCGTGGAATATGCAGCTTGGATGCCACGGTAGACCAAGTAATTGAATATTGAGTAATTGCATATTTGATTAAACATTCAATATACTTACACTCGTGATTTGTCAAGAGAAACAAAGTTCTTGAGAAAACATGGGATGAACATACATCCTAAAGTTAAAAATTTATAAAAAATTGTAATGATTGATGAAAGTGAAAATCACCGAATTATTTGGATGTTTATAAGAACAAACATTATTATCGACCCCCTTTATCCATCATACATACGATGAACATATTATATGATTCGACAATGTTCTGGTTTCAAACTGTTCCGTTATAAGTATATTTGTCTTTCGACCAAAAAGAGACTATAACCATCAAAATTAAGTAGAAAAACACGGGTTAGGTCAGACGATGAGCGATGGACAGCGACCTAACCCAATCTTTCTTCGAAGTATATCATTTTCAATTTGCAAGTACTTCTTGAAAACCAGAGTCTCTAAAAATTTTCACGCTGAGTGAAAAAATTTCAGTCGATCCGGAAGTAGGTTAAACGTCGATCTCGAGATCCCGCTCATCCCGCCAGGACTATTTGAATAAAAGCTGGTCGAATAGAGTAAGTCATCGAAAAAAGCCCGAAAAATGCAGCTCAGCTCCGAATTCCGATGACCGATTACCCGGCCGCACCCGAGAAAATCCACGTACCACCACGACGAAAGCACAAAACAGTATACAGTCACGCCGACGAAGAAATCGGTAGATCCACTGTACACCGATGCCCCTCCGTCCCTCCGCCCCTCGGCTTCTTTTTCTCGCCCAGCACGATGGGCGTGGAGGAGGCAGCAGTTTCTTCCAAAGTCATCCCCGGCTCTCGTCACGCTCAGAGGCCCTTTCTTTCCCCCGGCGGCGCTTTCTCCTTTACGCTGCACAGGGAGAGAGAGGCGGCAATAGGATCCGCCGGCCGAACGACAAAGAGAAATGTACCCCGGACTCGAGCGGATGATTACCGAAAGATCGTCGTTGCCCCCCCCCCCCCACCCTTGTTTCTCGCTGCTCTCGTAGTACCCACTCGTATACTTCCGGGCGCGACTTTTTTTTCCCCCTCCCATCGGGGAGTAGCTTTCTGCTCGCAGGCGTCAACCGCCGACGCCCGCGGAGGTTCATCGTTTTTCCGCGGCCCGGGGAATCAGTCGCACCTCCCCCCGGCCCCTTCTTCTCTCCGGAGGGTCTTTGAAATTTCTTTAAACGCCCAAGACGCTCGCACCACTGTAGCGAGCAACGCGACGGCAGCTTGGGATTTTCGCGTACGACGCGCGTTGTACGCCGAGAGGTCTTTGATGCTTTTGATGCGGATTTTCGGGCGCTGACCTATCGTGTGATATTATGCCGAGGGAGTTTACATTAACAGGGGTCTTTTTTCTACGTGTGGGCTGGCTGATCTCTGGGTTGATGTATTTGGATTCCAAGTTTCGAGCGATTTTTGAGGATCTTTCGTTTGCCGGGAGATGAAATGAACAATTTACATAAAACGTGTTCAATTCCGAACAGATTTTTCCTGTATATAGTTGAACAGATCTTCAACAGTGTATATAATAAGGAAGTAACACATCGAAGTGAATGATTGCAGCTTCGTCTGACCACATAAGTGTTATACTACTGAAATACATTTTAAAGGGTCATATCGAAGCGAGTAATCGTGGCTTTGTCCGACCACATGACTGTTATACTACTGAAATACATTATAAAGGGTCATATCGAAGCGAGTAATCGTGGCTCTGGCTAACTGTATACGTAATATACTACTTAAAGTAAAAAACTTACAATAAAGCCAGTGATCATGACTCTTGATAATCAAATATATCAAAAAGGAATGAACACATCGAAGCGAGTGATCGTAGCTTCGTCTGACCACATTAATGTTATACTACTGAAATATATTCAAACAGAACACATCGAAGCGTGTTATCATGGCTCTTTCTGACTATATACGTGCTATAATACTCAAATACATCAAAAAAGGATACATCGAAGCGAGTATTCGAGGCTCTGTCTTATTATATGCGTATAATACTACTTGAATGAAAAACTTACAATCATGCGAGTGATCATGGCTCCGTCTGACGAAATTCGTGTTGTACTAATAAGAATAACACGAATACTTTGCAGTTACAAATTTTGTGCAATTGGCAATTTTACATAAATTATTTGTAAAAATTACACAAAATTAGTGTACTTTTGTTCACAAAATAGATGTACTAGATACACAAAATTAGTGTATTTTTACAAATGATTTATGTAAATTGTACAATTTACACAAAAGGTGAGTAATCTGTTCAATTTTAAACATATTTTTTTTTATAATGAAACAGATTTTGTACAGTGCAGTTTTCCGAACGATTGAAACTTGTGCGTGGTTTATTAATGTTCAGTGTGCTGAAGTTTTCTTCAATATTGCAGATTAAAAAAAAAGTCTTTGGATTAACTCGCTAGTATAGCAGAACGTACGGCCCCCTTAAGGTGGCTCATGCGTTTGGTTCCGTATCAAGCGAAGGGCCCTGGTGGTGACGCTAAGTAAAACTGGATATACCAACTTAAATAGTAGTGATAATAATAAAAAGCTATTATTAAGGCTAAAATAAGTGTAATATTATAAGGGAGTGAAAATAGATTCATTTTTGAGTGCGTCAGTATACTCAATATTCATCAAAAGCTTAAAACTTAGTATTACAATTAAGTTTTCTTAAAATTGTGATTGTTTACCCTTTATTTTTTGTTGGAAATCAATTCTTCGGTAAAACATCATTGGATAAAATTTTGTGTGTCCAATTATAATTAATTATAACCAAGTAATAAGGACTTATAACGAAATTTACATAAGAAAGAATGTTAATGTGCCAATTTTTTTTTACATTTTTTTCCTCCAAAATAAAATGGTTGACCCACCAGTTTCGAAAAAGAAATGAAAAGTGCAATGTTTAATATATGACCTACAATTTTTTTAGTTTTAAATAATTATTTATATCAATCTGAGCCACCTTAAAATAAAAAACGGTGGGATGCTCTTTATCTTTGAAATAATATCGCTTCGTAATATCTGTGATGATACTATGAAAACAGTAAGTAGTTGAATTAGTCAATTGTAATACGATTCTTTTCTTCACCACACAAGATTAATAATGTTATGCTTTGGAAAAAATTAATGTATACTTATAAATGTGTGTGCTTTCTGTAACGTAAGATATTCATCGAGTAATACGCAAAATTGTATATTCTTGATTTGGTCACCAGGAATAATAAATTTTAAAATCAACAAATCATGTGACTATTCGAGAAAGAGTACTTGTGTAAACATTTTTTTGAATCGTCCAGCTCACGTCAGGCTTTTCGATGGTACAACTTGTTTGGCAAGTATAATGCTCCAAAGGTGTTGGAGTCACATGGAGACGAGCACGAAGGACGCGCGAGCGTAATTCACAGGACTTGGCCGTTTTCGGGTGACTCGTAAAGTAGACTACTAAACCGGATTACAGTTGGAATAGTTCCCGTGTTCCCAGAGAGAAGAGCAGGTGACGTCTGGCTGCAATGCAGCATCGGACGAAGGACATCACACTTGGGTAACAAAGTTAGCCCGGCGACGGCACACCGATCCAAAGACACGCTATTATCGCTCGCAACTCCTATAAAGAAGTTATCGCCTAACCAACCCATCCACCAACATTCGCAGTCATATCGCTCTGCTGAACTATCGTTCTTGTATCTGAGAGATGCGTCCTTAAAATGAGGCGTTCGATTGTTTTATCGGGTGCATATTAATTAAAAATACTATCCCCGCTCAAGATGAAGCGGAAAATGATCGGTGGTTATTGCGATGGAAAAAAAAAACAGTCGAGAAACGTCCGCGGGATGGATTTTGTATTCCCACAGTCTGCATGGTCATCGGAGAATTCGCCGTTCATCAAGGACCAACATAAACGCACGCGTCAGCTTCCTACCATCAATCCGGTGATTTGAATGGCCGATAAGGTAATAAATCAATTTTGACAATAGGTCCGTGAAAAAAGGTTCATTCACCAAAAAGCAAGCCTTGTCTTTCGTACTCGCGTACTTACGGTCGCACTGACGCTCTCCCGCGTCCATCCCACACGCCCGTCACACGATTTCACGCTGCCGCTGCACCGCATCGTACGAAGTTTCGCGGGAGCCCACCCACCCGCCCGATCCCACGGAACGTGGACGCAACGCGCCCGGCCTGATCGAGCCGACCCGCAGAGCCCCGTGCTCTCTCGCCCGACGCGCTCCCGCGCCCGGTCCAACTCTTCCCGAGCATGATGCTCGCGTGCACGCGTATACGGATGATACACGCGGCTCGTCCGACCACCGCGCGGGCGAATGGCCGTTGCCGCGGGGTCGTTCGCGCATTTGCATGCGCGTTGAGCTATATTTGCATACTATGGAGTTCTTTCTCCCCCCCCCCCCTCCCTTCATCTCACTCTCCCTTTTACTCTCTGTATTAACAGCTGGAGGCCGACAGCAGCAGCATCAGCACCAGGAGTGGCGGTAGTCCCTTCCGTTTATGGAAATCCAAGGGAGGGGGAGTAAAGAGAAGTTGGTGGTTCGCCGCGTTTGGTACAGGTGCAGTTATAATTTCCCCCCCGCCCGATGATTCTGGCTGTTCAAGGGTACCCCCTGGTTTGGTTAAAAGTGACGTGCGAAAGTCGCCGCTCGTAGGAAATTCGCCAGGCTCCTAGATTATCCTAGAAGATTCAAGGATTATTTGATAAAGGTGATTGTACAAGGGATATTGTATTTTTGCCGATATGTTCCTCGCGTGTATTTGACTTCGTGAAATTAAACTGTCGATAACTAGTATTCGTCGGATAAAAGATCATTGAAGAATCGTTTATCAGTTTGTACAAAAGAGATGGACCACTTCTAAGATGAGGAATAAATTAAATAAATAAATTAATCAGCAGAGTCGAGCACCTCAAGGTTTACGTATACGCGCATACCGATAACTTGATGCGAATGAGACAGTTATCAACAGGAGGATTGAAGTCGAATTTCGACCAAGTGAAATTTGAATTTAATCTTTAGCTTACATATGCTAGACCGACGCCTCTTTTGAAGTTATACTTCTATAGGCGCATTATCGAGGGGTTGAATCAATGATTTCGACATTCTCTAACTCTCTAAAATGTGTAACGGAAGTGAATTGGAATTCCTATTCTCTCTCTCTAAAATGAGTAGCAGAAGTGAATTTGAATTTCTAAAAAAAATACCACTTCGCACGAAATTCGAACTCACGACCTTTAGCGCGGGAGCCGAGTATCGTATCCATCTGTGTGATTGTGTTTTTAAAAGTTATTTTGATAAACAAAATCGAGTTGTGAAGTTTTGTTTTTAATTGAAAATCTCAATGGCTTCTGCTCCCGAAAAATCTAAACCACCCGTCCCAACACGTCGTAAAGCGTTGGCAGAAAAAACGCAAAATGATGCAACAGCATGCGATTTGTACAATTGTAGTACGCATATAGAAGATTGTTTTAAATCACTTTTTAGCCCTGATTAATTGATCACTTGCGCTGATTTACATGACACATGAAAATCCTCCTTCTATGAAAAAAGTATACAGTATCAGTTAACGTGCTCGCATTTTAAAACCAGTGGGCTGATTTTGCTCAAATTGAAACTGGAACTTTCCTACATACAGGCGAGTAAAATGCTGAAAGTTGGGCTTGATTAAGTTGAAATTAGATATTAAAACCCCGGTGAAACCTCGATCACTGTTTTTTCGTGGGAGAGAACATAAGGCACTCCGTCAGTATAACGATCGTGCCTAAAAACTATTACAGAGACAATCCACAAGATGACTTTAGAGATGATTTACTACCTTTAGATGAAAATGCTATCAATCATAGAAATAATACAGGTATACAACAATTTTACAGAAATTTTACTAACAACCCTTTCGATTTTCCATGTTCCATTTACGATCGTTTATGGTTTCAAGGACATTTAAAAATGGCTTCAGCTTGTCATACTGAAATTTTACAAACTATAATTAAGGTATATTTCATTTTTATATTATTTATACCTTTTTCTTCATCATTTATTTGTCGTATGAAAATTTATTATTTTTTTTAGAATTTTACTACTGTCGAATCCACTAATTTATGTTCTTCCTGCAAATCCTCTCTCAATAAGAAAAAAATACCCCTTATGGCTGCTTACAATAGTTTCCGATACCCGGTAATACCTCAGAATTTACCAAAACTTGACCTTGTATCAGAAAAATTAATTTCGTCTAGAATACCGTTCATGCAAATACGAAGATTACGTCACGTACAAGGGCATTAGGGCATTTTCAGTCAAGTCATAAATGTTCTAGTATCTGTTAATACTATGGTAACTTTTTTGCGGAGAAATGTTAATGACGAAGACTGCTTTTATGGACACATTAATAGAAAATGTTGTTAATACAAAATTCAATTGTTTGTATTTTTATGTCGGTGACTCCTAATGAATTTGTTTAAAGAAGAGAATAAGCCTAAAAATCTAAAAATGGGAGGTGTCGAGTTGCGTCCCGTTTTGATAAAAATGGTCGAATTGCGTCCCGGTACTTTCAGCGGATGGTCGAGTTGCGTCCCGGTTACTTTCGCCTGATGGTCGAGTTGCGTCCCGATCAT
>JAPYYV010009852.1:0-11676 GCA_030522625.1 Copidosoma aretas
CTCGTTATCGTGCTTGCAGTACCCCCCCCCCCCTGGCCCTGGATGCAAGTGTATACGTGTGCGCGTACTCCAGCAGCTGACCTTACTACCGACGAACTATCTCCGCGAGCAAAGGGGGGAAGAGTGGGTCGGGGGAGGGGGGAGGGCGAGCTTGCGCAGCTGTGGGGCGCCAGTAAAAGTAAGGTCCGTGCGGCGTGTCCTCGAGGCATGCGGGCAGAGTCCAAAGTACGCTGTGCCGTCGCAACGCAGCTGTACCGTAGAAGAGGGCTTCGCCCGACTCGACGGAGGTGTATCGTTGGGCAGCTCGGGAGATCGGCAATCAGGGCGAGCCATCGGTATATATACACGTATATGGGGGTTGTCGGGGTGCAGTCGGCATGAATGGGGCCTCGGGAGCGGCCGGGCATCGATTGTCGGCGGAGCAGGAGGAGGGGGGCGCCTGCGCGCTCGTATCTGGCGGTGTCACGTGCTCCGCGGGTGCAAGGTTGTTGGCGCCTACTACTGCACGCGCGTATCGTATATATATATATATATACAAATACACGGGACTGCTGCATGCATGCGGGTGGAGCGTTGAAGAATCGATGGCTGTTTTTGTAGCAGGTGCTTGTTTTCGCCCTCTTTGTATCAAGCTCGCGGTGGGGTTGGTAGACTGTATTGGAGCGTTGGTGACGGCTTTCGTCGCACTGCCGGGGTACCGCGGGGTTGAAACGAGAATTGGCGATGCGAGGACACGGGTGTACTCCGTTCGTACTTCTTCCTTTTTATTTTTTTGCGGACGGGTGCCACATTTTTCGTACAGAAATCTTAATAGTTTCTACCACCACTAGTATTTTTATTTTCTCACCCCATACTCGCGACAATGACCGATTTATTCCAGTCAGCTTCCCCGAGCGGACGAAACATTACAAAACCAAAGAGCCTCCCACATTCCGTTGGATCAGCCCAGACGCCCGCCCCCACTTTTCTTCCCAGACAGAACGAGCACCCGACACGCCGGAAATCACCGGCGAAATATCACTTAGCACCTCCCTCCGACTATAGTTGATTCGCCCGCACGTGTAATTGCGCGATTCCGCCAATCGGCTCGGGCCCCATCGCGCCCCGAGGCTGGGAAACGAGCCAGAAGCTCACAACGCGACGAGCGCGAACAAGATCTCCCGTCTTTTCTGGGTCCAGCTGACTCGCGCAGAGCGAGGAATCGGGCGGGATTGTGTTCGCCCATGGAGTTCGGAGGAGATTCGAGGATCTGAAAATTTTCTGTCGGATAAAAATACCACAAACCAATAATGTGACGTGGCGTGACGCTTTCGCGTCGGACGAGATGGCTCGGAATCAACGGAATCCCGCGGGTACGCTTTTGCCAGTGCAAGCTGCCCGTGTGTATGTATATATACATGCACACGTGCGTCCACCCACTAAAAATTCCTCGGATGCTCTCGGCGGCATTCCGGTGACGAACTTGCCTCGCCAGACCGACCCTAGCGCTCTCCCACGGCCGGCTCCTGCAACCATCGCTTCGGGTTCGGAGAGAGCTTGCAAGCTTGCCAGTCACCCGCGGTCGGTAGGGCAGACCGAGATGTCGACAGGCGGTGTGGGCGCGAGACTGCGCGCCTGTACCACTGCGAGCAGCCGGTCGATTCTCGGCGGCGGAGCTGCAAGCTCTTGACCCAAAAAGCTCGTTCTCCGCGGAGGGGAGGGGGCCCTTCGCAATTTTTTGCCCTCTTCCTTCACATATTGTCCCGTTGCGTGTGTGCGCGTGGAGATTAATTAACTGGCAGTTTTGTGCGTCCCGAGCCGTTGCGAGGGGCGGGGACTCCTTTGCGATTTGATTGTTCGGGGTATGATGAGCCCCGTCCGGGCGCATTGGAAATGTTCACTGTCTGGCTTTTTTTGGGGTACGGTGTTCAAATCGCGAAGCCAGTTGGGCATGCGGTCGACTTATTAGGGAGTCTCTTTTCCATCGAATCGGTCAAGTGACGAGCTGGCGGTTCACGGTGTTTCTTACCGGCTTGGTAACTCCTTTGGATCAAAAACTGCCGAACGGTATAATCATATCGTGCAAGAGCGCTGATCGACGCCCGTAATTCGACAAAAAAATGCAACCTGGAACGTCAACGGCTCGGAGCCTCGATACGCGCACGCACAGACGCAACAGCATTATAAAAAAGCCGGATGCACCGCGCGCGCCCGTGACAATTTCAAAGCCGGCGGCTCTGAAAAATGCAAAACCCGAGCGCTGCCCCACTTTCGAAAATAAACACCCGATTATACGAAATATAATCCGATCGCGCACCTGTCCCCGCTCCCACTCGCCCACATCGTGTCTATTGAAATTCATGCAGATCGATCGACTCCCGCCGAGCCTCCGTTTCCATTCAAATCAGCCCCGCGACCCAACGGAGCTTCCACAGCCAGCGGGGAAGCGAGGGCGGGGAGATGGGGAGAAACAGATCTCGGGGGACGGGGGCACGCCGTTCGCAGCGGCGACAACGGACGGGCCCACCTCCGACGAACGAACTTTTGAATTCCCCATCGGTACAATGAAAACCAGGGGGTCGCGCCCGTCGCGCGATTCGATAAGGTCCAAACGAGCGGACGCGGGAGATCGCGGCGTTCCATCTTCGATCTCGCATCGAGAAGGAGCCCCTCTATACGGTAACGCCATTTACGAGAAAGAGCGTTTACGGGCCCGCGAAGCGGCGAACGTGTGATTTTTCGAAGCGCACCTCCTCTTTTCCCGCTCGTCGCCCCGTGGGATCCGGGAATATCATCATCGCCGATTTTTTACGCCTTCCTCTGGAATCGCTTCGCAGGACTTGTTTTTTCCCTCCGGCAGCGCCGCGTGGCTGCGGAAATTGATTTCCTCGCGCGAACTCCGACGCGACAGACGAGCCGCTCGTTGCGGAAATATTCGGGCGCGACGCGGGGATGGACGGGCCGAGGGTGTACTGTTTCGAAAGCCGAAACGCGCTCTGGGGGGGCGTCGATTCCGAAGTCGACGCCAGTGTTGATTGCCGGTTTCGGGTGTTGCCCAAACAGAGAGGGAGGGGGGAGTCGGTGAATTTCTTTCGAGAATTTTCGGCGCGAGTGAAAGCGAGATGGATCGGTGCGGGCGCCGGAGTGGGAATTATCGGACGATGAATATTCTAATAACTCCGTCCGCGTCCCCGATCGATCTCCGCGATTAAAATGTTCCCGAGGCGGGCGCTCGTACATCATCTCGCGTTCGTGCGACGCGGGGGGCAGGGCACTCGCGCTTCCAATTTCTTTTCTTTTTTTGGATTTTTCTTCACCGCGTCAATATTTTCCGCCGTTGGGAGGTGAACATTTTCGGGCGCGGGAGCAAAGTTTGGAGTACTTGTGAATGCAGGGGGCAAGTTTGGGCGGGCAACTTTGTGTACTCGAGGTTACTGCTGAGCGAGAAACTTTTTCCCCGGCTCGATTGCTCGGCGGAGGGAAGTTTTGTTTGGGTCATCGTTGGACCGGAAGTACGCGGTGATTTTTCGAACTCTGGTCCACTGGTGAGAGCGACCAGTAAACTTGAAAAAAGCCGGTCGTAATCGTGGGTTAAGAATTCATCATCCGTCGACAAAAAAATGAAACTTTTTCGTTGGCTCGAGCATCGTCGAAACCATTAAAGTTCGTTCGTAACGAAAAAAATTAATTCAAACTTTTTATGAGTAACTTTTTCACAGTCGCCGCGTGATGGATTGCGCGACGCCCGACCACATTCTGCTTGTTCTACTAACTTTTTTTTTCCATCGTATTTAACTTGAATAAAAAAAATCACAGAACTCTGACGGGAATTCCAGCTGTTTTCCACACACTTCTCATCGATAATACAGTTGAGACAATATTTACTCAAAGCTATCAAACTGTTCTTAATTCGGGACACGGATAAAGACGAGACTTTGTCTTCGAAAACCGCGCATTCCCCGGGCAACCGAACGAGCATCCGGGAGTTCCGGAATAACCGAACTCCGACATCCGAGCTTGTTTTCCAAACTACGATTTGCGAAAGACACACCCTTACACCGATCGCAGGACTGGAACTTTTTGTGATCTTCAAACGACCATTGTTGGCATTCACCCTTTTACAGTTACCCAACAAAGATTCTTGCTCGCGACAAGCGCCAAACAGTTGGCCGGTAAAAATCAGTTTTGCCGACTCCCCCGTGCCAAGTTACATCCCCGCACCCGCTCTGTGTGCACGAGGAGGCAAAGGCGACTCCGTCGAGCGCGAGGCGCGTGCACAAAAATAGAAAGGCCGCTCGATGCGATTCGTGTCAAGTGCGCGCCACGGGGCGACTCTTGGCGAAGCGGGGGGAGAGAGAGAGCTAGGGGAAGGGAGGCTGGAAACCGGTCGAACCGAGAGCCATCCGAACTCGCGGCCTTGACGTCCGGCTCCGGGAAGAACTCGGCCGGTCTGTTGCTGGCACGTGCTGTCTGGCGGGGCTGAGTGCTGCTAACAAGTGGTGGTGGTTACGCGTCGCGGAGAAGGGGAGGGCGGATGACCAAACTCGGGGATTTTCACCAGTGCCGCTGTCTGCTTGCCGCTGTGATTTGGTTGGATCCATCTGATCGTGGTTGTTTTCAATTCTGGAAATATATACGATTCTGGCAGTAGTACCAAGAAGTCACCTAACATACAAGTTTCAGGTTCACGGGTGATGGAAATGGATGAAAATACAGACCGCGGCTGACCAAAGTCGATTTGTACTACTGAAAACAATGATCAGTCCCGCATACGAAGTATTCCAAAAGTATCGATTTGCCCTGTGGTTTTGAGGATGAGGATCTTTGCACGTGTCGGTTAAAGGTCTTTTTTTCACGGTCTGTTATTCATATACAACGTACTCCTTTAGAAAAACATTTTCAAAGTGGATACAAAAAGTGCCTTCCCGAGTATCGCATTGTTTCCTTGCAAAGAGCACAAAGGTGACAGTTGTTAACGTACAGCGGAGATCACGTGGTGGCATTGTGTTGCAGCCCGGCACTAGAATGTTCCCAACGAAACGCCGTTTTATTCTCCCTCTGTATCAGAGAAAGATTTTTCAAACGTAAAAATACGCGATTCCCGTGAGACCCTAAATACGTTATCTTCTGAAGGCCCTCGTATACGTATAGTTTACAGAGGAGCAGATTAATTACCCAACAATACATATTAAAATTCTCCGTTGGGGACTCCACGCAGCCTCATTCGCAACACCCGGGACGTAGTCATTCGCGTGAAATTGCACGTGAAATTCACGCCCATCGGAAACAAACGAGGAAGGATAAAAGTCGGCAGCACAGCTACGTGACTCGAAACCAAAACTCGTACCGCCCCGGTTTGCGAATCCGATCTTTTATTCCCTCCCGTTTCCGGCCTCCACGCGTCATTACAGCCAATCTTCCCACCACGAACACATCGTTCGGTACGACGTCCACAAATAGGGCAGTACGCCCCTCGTTAATAATTCGGCCCCAACACTCGTCGAAGTGCACCGAACGGGGAACTCCATCAGCGCGTCTTTACTAATACATCAGCGAGTCATCATCCACAGTCCTGGCCCCCAAATCCTGGCGCGATCAATACACACCGAGTACAATGGGATCCGCATCGAGTTTACGCGTGAGGCATCATCGCAGCGGCCGCAGTGTTGATAGCCCGACGAGGGGCTCGCTAGTACGCGAACGCGCCCTCCAGTTCTCCGGATCAAAAGCCCTCCTTCGCCCCCACCTTCTCAGCGAGTAATTGGCAAACGATGTGTGTACGGCCTGACGCGTGACGTGCGCACGCTCCATCAGGACGGGTCAATGGGAGCGCCGAGAGCGCTGGGTCAATTATCATTTTTAAATTAATTCCGAGCTGCTGCTGCTCTGGCGGGGGGTTGGAACGACGGGTTTTGGAAGTCCGAGTTCGCAGGCTATTTTTGGGTATTGGATTTTTGCCGTGATGGTTTCGCGCTGCGGATAGATCGAAGACGAATGGTGCAGCGAAAAAGTGATAACAACGAGCGGGTAGCGAGTATACGATTTTGTTTATCGAAGACGGAAATAGGTTCGAAAAACCACAGTTACGTGGGCGTTGAAAAACAGTTTTCTCAGATTCCGGGCAGATTGTAATGAACGTTGCGGGTAGACATTTTTCGTTGTCACCGAGATTACTTCTAATTCCATCCGATGGCTGTTTCCCTTCGTGCTCGGTGTGCTAAACTCGATTTCGCCTTTATCCGAACAGAACATCGGAGGGACGTTTTAAAAATTAATCGAAGAATTATGTTCTTTTATTTTATATGTACATTCATTCAAGAGAGTATGAACCATCTCGTGGAATTAAAATTTTCCTTTGCTTAAACTTTAACCATTATCACGAGAATATTAGTTTTCCTTTGAAAATTCAGAGCCTTTGACAAGAGCAACGAATCTCACACGACTAATTATTGCAAGATGCTAAGTGAATTTAAGCTTCTACTACGCACGGCGTAGTACATTATACTTGCAATACTTCAATTACCTCGTTTTCCTCTAATCACACGAGGTTAAATTAATTATTTATCTATTAACGTTTATAGGAAATTTGGAGCTGCATCATCCATCAACTGAAAAATGAAATTCATGGTAAATTCAGAGAATATTGAATGCCTGTCGTTCGCGGAACATGATGCTTTAATCAACAAAACAAAACTCAAAGGCCGGATTAATCGATTTTCCGCGATCGTTGGATTAATTCTCGGCTTCTCGTTAAAATTCTCTTTAGAAATACTAAAATTGAAATATCAATGATCGCGAACGTTACTGCGTTAAAAGCTCTTTCTATTGATACTGTCAAACGAATATTTATAAAGAATTCTCGTAAATTTTTTATGACGAAACTCCACCAAATATCGACGGCACCAAGTATGCCTAAGCCTTATATTTTCCTATGCTTCTTTCCTGAACCCCTTAAAGCTGATACTCTGGTATGTTCACAGTGAATTCTCACTCTAGTCGTACAATTTTTCCTTCAGAAAAATGACGATTCGTGATATATATATGTAACATATCTATATATCCTATCTGCTCACTTCGGAAATTCTCAGGCGAACTCTATATTATGCCGAGAGCTACAGACGGAGAGCGGAAAAAAGTAGTTCGATGTCGAGTGGCCACTTGGACGCTGGAAAATCAAGCCATTCAGCTCGTCAATGACGAGACGTCTTTTGCTACATCGGGGATACCTGGGGGAAACGATTCACGAGAAAAGCTGACACGTGAGTTATTTGGAAACGCTGAAGTAACGACGAAAAAAAAGATCACGTGAAAGAAGAAACGAGATGTCTTGCTTCCGAATAATACTGCCGCGCGGAGGAGTAAGAGAACTTTATAAATTGTAAGTAATAATCCAAATTCTTGGCTTACAAACAGACTTTATAAAACTTGAAATACCCGTTATTGCAAAAGAAGCAAAAAGTACTCGCTTAGAGCCAAGCACTGTTTATTTTTTCCATCTCCTGCTGAGAGCAGGCTCTTTTGCGTTTTCGAAGCTGGAAATTTCCATTCGGCGAGAACCAACCGAAGAGTCAATTTTTCGCGGACAAAGCTGATGGCAGTCGACGCTTCTGCAAAAGCAAAAAGTAAAGCCCGTCTGAATGGAATTTATTCGTCTTCTCTAGGAGCGATGCAGCTTACAGGGGCCGAAAATTGGACGGTTCAGCGAGCTCTGGGGTAGTGAGCGCCGGGAGGAGGGTAAATATTACTCTTGCCCGTGTGAGAGAATCGAGTCGGTTTTTAACAAAAGTGTCGGAGATTACTTCGAGAGGAATTTGCAGATGTAATCCCGAGAAAGTGAAGGATACAATCATCTTCCGAGGAGCCTTTGTACCGAACTGCGTTCGGTGCTACGAAGAGTCTGTGGCTCAAAATGAGAATAAAAGTTCAGAGCTTAATGGAGGGGAGGATTAAATTTTTTTTTGGGAATCAACCGTAAAGCTCGTGAGAAAATCTTCCGGATTGCACGAGTAGATGAAGGAAAAAGGAGGGAGAAGCTGAAGCAAATAGAAGGCTCAGGTAGGACTGGCTTCCTCGGTTGATCAGGAGGAACTGGACGGACAAATTTCAAGAGGGATGTTACGAAGAAACCTTGTTTCTGAAATTATACTAATAATTCATCAAACCTAAATAATAAAAAAAAAATACAAGTACGTTCACCTGGGGCACATTGTATTCGTCTGAGCGATTTGTCAACTGAACGTGTACAGAAAAATGTTGGACGCGTCGCGAACACCCCCGCCGACCAACTATCGCCCTTGCGGACATTTTGTCGGGAGCATTGCGGAAAATCCATTTGCGTGTCTGCATGACTGCATCAGCCACTATCCAAGCGCGAAAAGCTTCGACAAAATAACAGACCGCGTGGAATAACCCGGCAGCACGAATCTTTATCATTTAATAGGAAAGTTCGATACTCCGGCGCTCTGGACGAGGGAAGGGGGTGGGCCGAAGGAGGTCCATCGATCGGCACTCGCCGTCGGGAGTAGATTATTCTACGTCTGCCGGCTCGGATGGAAGAGGCGCTTGACGGCGACGATGAGGCCTCTATTGAATCGTCGGGATGAAAACGATCTCCGAGGTCGCAGGCTTGATGTCCCTCTTGGAGGGAAGAGCCGGTTCGTTTGCGCGTTACGGGGCTTGCCCCCCTCGCACGGCTGACTTCTTATTTATGGCGATTTCGGCTAATGGAATGGAAAAGGAGTAATTATCCTGCCTATGCGGTCGGATCGTTAATCGCGGACGTCGAGAAGTAATTACGCGCAATTACTTCAATCTTGGATAACTAATCGACAAAGTGCAATTTGATCGAAGAAATATTTTTAGCTGATGTCCGTTGGGAGGATAGTTTTGGGAGCCAAATTTTTTTTTTCCACCGTATCAATGAACCCGGAGTATGGCCTACTTCCACACAAGCGAGCAGTTCAAATCCAGTCACTCGATTATTCTCGAACGATAATCTGATACGAATATAATTCACGGCTCCGACGATTCCCGACGGAACAGGGAAATCGTTCTACGTCGGAAAATTAGGAACGATAATTTTTTTTATGATCGTTGAGAAGAACACCATCAATTATGTGGATCACAATACTAAATGACTCCAACATAAATCATCCGTTTGTGTGTGTGTGTGTGTGTGTGTGTGACGTACAATAAACAGCTCCGTAATTTTTTGAAGGATTTATCGATCCCATTTCGCTTTCGACCCCTCTGTTAACGTTTATGGGGAAAAAAACTGTACTACGACCGCGTCGAAGGCCTGTCGAGTGTGAACATGAAAAACGACCAAATTCCACCTACCGCTGGGGCGAAGATCATCATTCAAGATCAAATGCGAAAAATATAGACGATGCACGTTGTTCCTGCGTTGATTCCAACATGTTGTTCAAATTTCAAGTTTATCGACTGTATTAATATTTATCATTGGGGAACGATGTTTTATATTTCAATTATTAGATCAAGCTTCATCATTATTTACGAATTAAACATAATATTTTCTTTATTTCGAAACACCGGCAGCTGTTACAGTTCAGTTTGTACGACGTATGGCTTGCTACAAGCAAATCAAGGAAGTTCGAGCCACTAAAATCTCAATCATCAAGAGTTGTTTGAGAGTTATGTGAAAAAAGCAGTTTCATGTCATGTTAAAAATTACTCAAATTGATCGAAATATTTATAATAAGTTTATCGTGACCCGCGTCTACGTGCCTTATTTTTGCTTGAACTTGTGCCCAAATGGACGGATCGACACATTTAATTTTATTTTCATTTTATTTTATTTTTTTCCTTTTTACCACATATATTTCAATCGAGCGGTATAATTTAAAATAAACGAGTGTGCGCATAGCGATCCATTCCCAAAGCTGACCCGGATAAAATACGTGGCGCATCGTATCTCCCTTGGCGGTGCAATATTCGTACGCCAATTTCTAAAATTAATTTTTAATAAACTCCGATGAAATTTTAATAAAAGCTTTCGATTACGAGCCGGAAAACTCGATCCATCCCCGGGCTGGAGATTAAACCCCCGGAAAGGAATCTGATGTACAGGAGGCCCCGGGGCGTGTTCCGTCGGCCGCAAGGGCCAGCGCAAACAAAACATCCTAGCAGGGCAGTGAGGAGAGCAGAGGAGGAAAGGGGTTATCCGCTTGTTGCCTTACCTCTCGCCGTCGTCGTTGAAGGCGTAGTCGCCGAGGATGAGGTCGCGCAGCCGATACCGCGGCGGCATCATGGGCAGGCACGGGTCCGGCTCGGTCATGGTGATGCAGGCGGGCCGTCGCTCGATCAATCCGGCGCCCCGACTTATCGCTGGTGCCAACGGCCGAGCTCGCGGCATCTGCCGCACGACACTTTGTCCAATCTATCGTTCATGTTCTTTTTTTTTTTCTATTCGCGTGGCTATTCACTCATTCGATTGGTTCAGTCTTTTTTGGTTTTTGTTTCCGCTTTTCTTTTTTTTTTCAAAGCGCACCGTGGGTACAAAAGTTGTTCTCCGCAAATATGCTATCAAACATTGTAGACGGCGAAAATTCGTATAAAAAGTTCTTTCCCGATGATTGGGTTGCACTCTCGTGGTTCGCGGCTATGGATGGTATCAGTTTTTTTTTTTTCGGCACGCCCTGGAAGCGGAATGATTAATACTGTGCAGCGGTGTATTTACCGTGTGGATGAAGTTCCATCAAAAAAAGTAAATGAAAACGTTTCGAGCCGAGAAGAGATATTTAATACGGGGACCCTTTTCCCGGTTTTATATTACGGTGGCGCAGCAGTACAAACCACTGCAGTTTGTTGGGAAAAAAAAATTTTTTTAAAATACCCAAAGAATACTATCCGCTGAACGTGCGCTGAAAATCGATTTCATACCTAGAATATCCAGCGTATCGAATGTAATCCGCATCGGCATAAGATCTCAACAGCAGAAAGTATTTTCGATCATAATCGGCTGTTCTAACGCGAAATCAGTTGGCGCGCACACTATGACATAGCCATCAGACTCTGAGGCGCATTGAACTTCATTGTACCGAACGTTATCGGCCACAGACCGCGAAACTTCCCTCCAATGGCACACATCCCGCGAACGGGACACAGGAAACCTTTCACGCGAGACTCGGAACGTCTCGGCGCGACGAGCCGCGTATGTCGGGGATGGATTCCGAGAAAAACTCCCAAAGAACCTTTAGAGCCAGAAACAATCACCATCGGAATTCCACAACGCCGCTCCCCAATCTCAAAACCAACGGCAGGGCGCCCCCCTTACGTGCCGCCAACCATCCCCGGCGCGACGCTCCTTCGTCTCTAACGAGCGTCCCGCGCGCACTATTATTATAGGTAGCGGATACGTGGCCGCCCTGTCAATACCCCGAGACTCCTCTTCGCCCGCCTCCGCCGAATAGGATCGGCTGCCGCAGTGCCGATACGCGATGGGACGGAACGTTATAGCGGGGGAGACAGAGGGGGGGAGGGGGGGCTCTAAATATTTCAGCGCCAAACTCGCGAGTCACGCGGAGGTAAAAGTTAGCGCGGCTGTTTGAAAAATTAAAACTTGGGAACAAGACGCGGGGGGGGGGGGGAAGTTCGAGAGGGCGAGATAAAAGTTCGGCCCGGGCGGCTGAGGGCCCCGGTGGTCGAGCCGCGGGGGAAGTTCGGGGGGCAGGGGCG
>JAPYYV010009853.1:0-11676 GCA_030522625.1 Copidosoma aretas
TGGCATTTTGACAACCATTGTTGTATTACGCCATACGGTATATAGCACGGTTTTATTAATCGGTTTTTTATCGGTAGGGTAGGAACAGTGGGTTAGGTACATGAACGATTTCCACCCTGGGAAAAATCTTTTTCATTTTTTGAAAAAATCATTGCCCAGAGTGGGAATCGAACCCGGCCATCAAGATCAGCAGGCAGACACTCTACCTACTGAGCCATCACGCGGCAGATAATAATTTAACACAGTCATGCTCCCAACCGTTTTGTGCAATTATATTGCAAGCTTATGCAAGACAGCTTCTAAAAATCTAAGGCACAAGTTGCTCTTTTTTCAATGTACTTCAATAGCAATTTTTTTTTGTTATTGATGCAATTAATTATCCGAACGGAACGAAAGGAAATTTCGAAAGATACTGTTTTAGTAGATATGTTAGGACAATACTTTTAGCTTTCATCATTGCTCTCCAGTAAAAAAAACACCAAATTTTTAAATTTTTTTCAAAAAACTCGTTAACAGTTAGCACCACAGAAAACGTCAATCAATTTACAGCTAAAATTGAAAGATGTTTACTTACAACAAAATCAAAAGAAATCAGCAACACTACGATACATTTTGAAAGTAGTACCATACAGTGGTTCATCGTATTATAACTGTGGAACGAGTAAAAATAGTATTTTGTTCAAATCTTTGATTCTTCATCATAGACACGTATAATATAATAAATAAAAATATAATATCGGTAAGTGAGGCATACAAAGAAAAGTACTGAAAAATACACGATAAAAACATTTATAATATATATACAGTAGAGTTAAGACAAAAATCCGTAGCAACATAAAATTTAAACAATAAGTACAGCAACACACTATTGCAAATCCACAGTAATACGATTAATGACTGATGTCACATGCACAATAAAAGGTTACCCGAAATATCAACTTACATTTCTCTCCATACTTTTTTTCTGGAAAGCTTGCGGCAAGAGTACTCCTTATTTGTATCAAATGTTCTATTAACACCCATAATAATGATTCATCAGAATCAATTAACATTGCAATTTTACTTAACAAGGCGTAAAATATCACTCTTACTTATACAATACGTTAGAGTTTGTGTGCAGAAAATGTATAAGTACTTACAAGTAATGTACTATTAGTCCAGTTTCCTTATTTTTTATGGAGGTTCGGGAGCTTCAGTGGGGGAGTAAAGGGGAGTACCGGTTTGCTACCATAAGTCACCGTGTTGAAGTGAGCTGTACTAACCAAGCCTAAAAACGTCCGTCCGCTCTATCAAGAAAAATTCAGTTGTGTTCAACTCACCAGTACTCGACCATTTAACTATGAAATTGAATTAAAAAATTAGGTTATTTACCTCGAGATAGCTGGATCTCAAAAATACGAGTTTAAAAACTTGAAAGGAAGTTGTGTGGGAGATAGAAAATAACCTAAATAAGTATAATAAATATCACCTTCCGTCGACAAAAGTTTGTTATGAATTTTCAAAAACACAAAATTTTTTTGCACACCATTAAAGTTTAAGGACTAGAGAAGGTCTGTGCCACATTTCAGATCATGATATTCAGTCTAATGAGTTCTAGAGGTGATTTCGTAAAAAAAGCTCGTGCCGCATGGAAAGACCACCTGGCAGCAGACGATGCTTGGTTCTCTCCCGTGTATTTAGCATAGGAGTGCCTCATGACTTTTTTTAAGTTAGCTCTGATCAGTCAAAAAAGTTACCAGGTTTGCATAATTGCATGTTTATGCATAATTTACCGTAATAATTTAGATTTTTGTGTCTAGACTAGCAAAAAAAATCCTGAACGTATTCAGTCTCCTTTTGAGCAGCTACTGAAATTCTATGTGACTTAGTAAAATAAGTTAGTATATCAAATAGCATGTTCATGCATAATCTACTATAAAAGTTTAGGTCTTTCTGTCGAGATTCACTTAAAAAAAATTCTAAACTCCTTTTTTTGCCTTTTGAGCAGCTTCTGGATGTCTAGACGACTCAGTTAAATTACTGTAGAATGACAGTAGTTGTATTTATTAATAATGTAATGTATAGGTGAATGTAAATCACAATATTTAGAAGAATATCACATAAACATCGTTTCACCTACTATTTACGGTGACAAATAAAGGTTAACTAAAAATCACTATTTTATTTATGAAGATAACAGTTACTTAAAAATTTTATTTTGTTTAAATGTTTTGGTGTCCCCATGAAATTTACCTTTTAACAAAACTAAAAGGTAATTTTTATGGAGATTGGAATTTACTGCGTGTTTTCCTGCCATAATTGGAAGCGCTCCTTTACCGATGCTCTGTTCGGATTGGCTTAGGAACTTTTTACAAATCACTAGAACTTACTAGAATGAAAAAAATTCCGAATTCCGAAGTGCATGACTCTCTCCGATGACCAGCGCATGAGCAATAAGGCTGAAGCGATGATGTATTCATCACCGAAAAATTTTAAGCTGATAATCTTTCGAACTAGTTCATGACTACTAAAAGTATCTTGTGAAAAAATCGAATGTACTCCAGCTCGCTCCATTTGTCTGTACAGGTTTCAGAACGGCCGGAAAACGTCCCGAAACTGTGTTCCATAAAGTTTCCGAGCTCTGCATTTCTGTCGAACTCTCGGTAGGACTCGTAAAGAGTGTTTCGCCGTTTTAATCTACACACATACTTATCCTCCTGCAAGTAGACGATAATGACGAGAAATAAGGGTGAGCATAACACACGTATTGTACTTTTACAACGTACACTAAGTAACAGTTATATTAGTCCCAATTTAAATAGTATTGTGTAATATAGATATAATGTTACTAAGTGCCCATCGTTATGTTTTTGTTTCAAAGGAAAGTACGGCATTGCCTCTCGAGTTCTATTTTCTCCATCCAAAAAAAAGGTGAGGTGACAAAAATTTGTCCAAAAACCTTACTCAAATGCTACATATGATACCACTCGAGGAGGCGATGCTTTAATTATTTCCCCATTGACGTATGCGTCTGTATCTCTGCTAAAGATTTGACAGTTTTTGCTTGATTTCAAGGTTAAGTGCAACATAACCTTTAAAGAAAATTTCGTATTTGCTAAACCAAAAACCCCATCCGGATGTGGGGCAATAAGCATGCACGGGATGTTATACTTTTATACGAGCGGAAACTTGTTGTTTTTGCATGTGTATGTAAAAAATTCTGAAACTGAATAACGTTACACTGGCATATCTTATAATTTTGGAAAAAATTACAATAATTATATTCTTTGACAGGATAAAAAAATGTTAAAACTAAGGATCAGGTTGACCCTTCTCAACCAAAAGTTTCAATAACTAAAAACAAGGCAGCAGCCCAAAGTAACGATCCAGAGTTAAGAAAGCCATCAGAGATTCCAGGAATAAATTTTTTTGATCCTCAAGAGATTTCTGTTTCTCCTTACAATCAGAATTATAACACAATTACCCTCAATTCTTTAAATCCTTATAATCAAGAGTATGGTTTCAATCTCGCATATCTGATTCCCTATATGGCATCTGCAACAAATGTCCCAACGTTTGACGTTTTTTATCTACCCTTCCCCCAAAACGAAGTGCTAAAAAAATATTTTCAACCAGTCAATGGTTCACCTGCTTCTAAACTAGACTTAGACCGGCTTCAGTTGAAACAAAGACCTTATCATCCAGATCAACAGCAACCAAAACCACCGTTAACATCATCATCATTTGCTGAACAGAGCTTCATTCAATACAATCATCAAATACGACAGTTTGAAGCTTGATCAAGTGGTTCCTTGACTTCTTACTAGGGATGGGTGATTCCTTCCGATTCTTCGAGAATCGAGCGATTTTTTGGGCGAAGAATCGAATTTATTTCCGATTCCTTTCGAAGATCGATTCTTCACGATTCGATTTCTTTTCGACAAAGAATCGGATCGAACTAGCAGAAAAAGCAATTTCACGCGACTAGATAGAAAAATTGTAGAATTACTCGAATCAGGTAAGTAAGGCTGAAAACATTATAGACACACACAGCGCTCGTTCGCCTTTGCGTAGCGTGGCGGTGGCGGTGGCTTGTCCAAGTATAGTGCAAGCAACTGAACTTATCCAATCATGACACGATCAAAAAACAATCTGAGTTATGATCGAATAAGTTTAGTTACCTGGGGCGGTAGTACGTAACTTTTTTAGCTTCAACAAGCTGATCTGGGCAAACTTAATCTCGTCTTGAAGGCACCTACTTACCGCTGTCTAGAAAAGAAGACGAAAATTGATTTATCCAGATCCTTTTGTCGTAGCTGAAAAAGTTACGTACACCACCCCTGCACGTTACCGCCACCGCCACGCCACGCAAACGTGAACGAACGCTGTTATGCAGCAGCGGCCTAAATGACGAATGACGGTCATTCGTCATTCAGCTGTGTGTGTCTTGAGTCTTCAGCCTAAATATAGAAAGTTTACCAATCTGATGGCAGCCCTGATGAGCATAAACGTGGAGTATACGCGGGAATTCGGCTTGTAAGTATAATCATTGCGTTAAATCCACAAACAGTTTTAGTATCAGTACTTGTTACTGATGCAATAAACTTTGTTATACAACAAACCTCATTTTCTAATATTTGTTTCATTACTTTAGGTGACACACTTGAAACTCATATCATAGACAAAATTATAGTTTTTTATTGACTTGTGCAATATTATTACATAGCTATAGCTGACGTCGAGATACAGCACTGCGATGAGTATTTGCGGAGAGAATAATTTTATCGAAGACAATCACGGAAAAGATTTAAGACGATTTGATATTTATTTAAAAGTGAATGAGTGTGAACCGAGTTTGGTGTGTGATTTAACGATCCAAAAGTACTTGAAGTTAAAACGTGAGTGTCAGAACCATTATTTACTTAATAGTTGATTATCGTTAAATACTTTTTCAGACAATGATACTTACACAGTAAATTACTTTAATGAACTATTCAAACATCAGTTGGAGGAAAACATTGGTATTGAAAAATTGTGGAGATCTCTTGATGACGTTGACTAGTAAGCATTTATGTCATTGCTATAGATCAATATATACTGTGTAATCAGAAAAATTATCCTTTTTTTTTAGTACTGTTGTAAAATTACCAAGTGAGGGTATAGTACCAAAATCAACTGATTCTAATAAATTCGTACAAAGCTCGGATGTTGCATCTGCATGCAATAAAAATGAGGGATCTCGTACTGCAAGCAGTAAAGGTATTAAATTTTTTTCGTGAAGTTCCAATTTAATAAGTGTGTTTAATTTCTGAACTGAGTCAACACAACTGTTTTGTTTCTGTAGATATTCACTCTGAGAATAGAGCTTGTAGTGCAACTAGTGGAGCTTGTATAAGTACTCCGTACGTCAAAATTTTTATATAGACTTATGAGAGTGTATTATACTTTTCGACTTAAAAGAATCCTACAAAAAACTAATTAATTAATGTAATAAAGTAGACTCTTTGATTTCAGTTCCAAATCACTAAGTGCTGTATGGTCCCATTCCACGACGAATTCTAAATCTGATATGATAACTTGTAATTATTGTGGTAATAAATACAGAGATTGTGGAAATACAACGAATATTTTGAAACACTTGAAAACAAAACACAAACTTTTTTTTTCTGTTGAAACTGTGAAGCCACTTGAAAAAGCAATAAAAAGAAAAAGTGTCAAATGTAAAGAGACTAATGCAAAAAAAAGCGATTGAAACTGAATGTAAGTAATTAGTTTAATGTGTTGCGACTCATCATTACAAGATTAACAAGTACGATCGATTTTGCTAGTTTAACGATGAAAATTAACTTCTGTTCATCTTTTAATAAAAAAAAATAATTTCTGAGTATGTATTATTTTTTTCAGCGCTCAACTGTTAAAGCAGACAGCATATTAAAGGCTTTTCAAAAAATTGTTGAGCACAAAGGTAATAGTAAAATTAACTTGAAAATACGTAACATCAGTGAATAAATTTTATTAGATTATAAATTAAATAAATTTTGTAAAAAATTTTGTAAATGAATAAATTTTATTAGATTTCTTATTTTAGCTGGCGGTTCTGCATCAGATCGAATGACCAACCATGTTCTATTTATGGTTAGTAAAGATGCATTACCTTTTTCAACAGTAGAAAAAGAGGGTTTCAAAACTCTCATGGAAAAAGTAGCACCATTGTATTCCTTACCTTCAAGAAGAACGTTAACAAGAGATCTGGAATCACGGTACACTGTATTTAAAGGAAAGTTTATTGAATAACTAAAAGATGCTGATTGATACTCTGTTTCTGTTAACAACTGGAAGGACTGTTCTAATCAAAGTTATATGGGTGCGACAATACATTACATTACAAAGGACTGGACATTACATTCTGGCTGTATTGGGTGTTTTCCCTTGTACGAACGACACACAGCGGAGAATCTGCAATCTTCTATATTGGAAATCTTCCGAGAGTTTGAAATTGATTTAGATAAACTGACTTGCATTGTCACTAATGGAGAATCAGCAATAAAAAAAGCTGCTATGGACATAGCTGGACCCAAAAGGCATTGAGTCTGTCTAGCACATGTGACAGCTCATCTCATTCCAGATGCCCTTAAAAACTGTGACAATTCATTAGACAATTTAATTGATAAAGTCAAAACAATTGTTACTTGAATTAGACGATGCATTCATGCTACAGACAAGTTGAAGAGCTTACAACTGCAAAATGGAAAATTAGAAGCCAATGCATTGAAATTAATCCAGGATGTTACTACGAGATGGACAAGCAAAATAGACATGATTGAAAGGTACTTAGTCTTAGAAGAATACATGCATTGTGTAATGAGTGAGTGTTCAAAACCAATTGATGTGCTTACAAGAGAAGAGACAAAAATTCTTTGCGAAGTGCATGAAATTATGAAGCCTGTACGGGATTTAATTACTGAAGTAAGTGGATCAAACAATCCAACCAGTGGTATTATCATTCCATTGATTCACGGTTTACAAACTGGCATGGAAGAATCTCAACCAGAAACTCCTCTAGCTGAACAGCTAAAACGTAAACTTTTACAAGCTGTGAGTGAAAGCTTTGCTAAGTTTAAAGACTCTTCTATACTATCTGTAAGTAAAATCTTAGATCCTCGTTTAAAAAAAATGGATTTTAAAGATAAACTAGCAGTTGTCGAAGCCTGTGATGTTATTAGGTTACGTTTAAAAGAAACAAATTTAAATTTAGTACAAGAAGTTTGTACAACTTTTAAGGCGAGTGAAAATTTAAAAGCTAAGAAAACCAGCATTTGGAGCTACCATGATCAAAAACATGATCAAGCAGCGGGTCCAAGTAATTATGTAGATCCAACTGCTTCTTCGGAAGAGTTAACTTGTTACATGAAAACAAAAATCATTCCCCTAGGATCAAACATTTTCGAATTCTGGAAAAATGCCAGCTCTGAATCTATGCCCTCTTTAAGAAATTTAGCAAAAAAGCAGCTATCAATCACAGCAACTTCTGTATCATCGGAAAGAGTTTTTTCTGCTGCTGGAAGCATTAAGACTGATCCAAGAAATAAAATGACGGGTACGCACCTCAATATGCTTGTTTTCTTGAACTCTTTATCAATAGACTATTGGGATTTAAAATAAACTCAAGAAAATATTTCCTTGTCTAAATTAATACTTAAATTAGTTCCTATAAAGATGTGCAAAAATCTTACATGTATTAAATAATATGTTGTGAATTTGTATGATTTTGTTTGTATCGTTAAGAGCATGTCGAGTATTATTTTTAATACCTCGAATAACAATCACTACACGTTGTTGTATTTACTATTAAAAACACTTTACCAAAAACTTAAAATATACTGGATAAGATCATTTTTGTTTTGACATTTGGTTACAGATAAAAGGTTAGAATCTAGCTTTTTTAATTTTCTTACTTGGCTACTCCCGGGCTGCCAGAGTCTGGAGCATTTGGAGTGCTCGGAGTACTAGGATCAAGAACGCGTGTTTAGTACAAAAAATTCGAGCACTTGCATTGCTGGGGTTCTCCTAATCTCATTATCGAACAAATCTTATATCAATCAATTTTTTCTTGTAGATTCGACTTTATAACTATTTAATTAAGATGTTTTCTTTCTCTTTGAAAGGGTGTAAATAGTGTAGTTTCTAATAAACGTTACTTTATCTATATTTACTTATTTCAAATATTACATACTTGACACAATTGCAAAATTAGAATCAGAAATTCTTTTTGACATTATTCTTCAGCATTTCAATTATCACGCTGTATGTTTACTGGTAAGCTATGTAAAAAAATTATAGAATATTTACTTAATTGTTTTAAAAATTATGCACCAAAATAGATTTTAACACTTACTAATCTACATCGTCACAAGATCGATACAAAGTATAAATTAATTTATCAGGTTCCACAAGAAATCTATTGGCGTAACGAATTAAATAATCATCATCATCTGTGGAGTAATATTGTATTTAATGTAAGATTAATTTTTATACATTATGATTATATTTTATATATGAACATCTAATACCTTACGTTTTAAATATATAAATTCTTGAATATTCAAATTTTGTAATTTTTTAGGTATCTGATATTTATTGTTATAAAAATGTTAAATCTTTTTACGTCTGCACGTATAGATGGATCTGTAGAGAAATTTAAATATTTTTTTAAAAAATGCTTGAAGGTTAGAAACATAGTTGATATTTTTGCTCTTAGAAAACTTTTTATTCTTACCAATATTAACAATTTCATGTTCAAAAGGGTGTGAGGGTAATTCCCGAAATTCCATTTTGCAAAGATCACAAAATCAATTCCCTTACGTTCCGTTTGTTATGGTTAGCTAAAATTTTAAGACTGCCTCGAAAACTTTCCTATAAATGCGGTTAATGTAAGTAACCGACGTGACCGTCAAATAGGAGACTACATAGGTCACGTAACGTTATCTATTATTTCCGATACGAAGCACGATTCCGATTCGATTTTCCGATTCCTTTTACAAAAGAATCGATTCTTTGGAATCGATAATTTTGACGACTCGATTTTTTAGACTCGATTCTTTTTTGAGGAATCGCTCATCCCTACTTCTTGCATTAAACAAGAAGTAATAGATCCAGTTAGAAAATTTGCTCCCTGTACAATTACAAGCGCAAAGGGGATGTCTTCCCCCACTAAATCTAATGAGGATGACGAATCAGTCATAAATTACTTTCATAATGATGCTCTAAGCACTTATATGTTTCCTCTATTGAAATCAGGTGAACATTAATTATTTTTGTTCTACAGTCACATATGTGAATGTTTTTATGAATTAATTTGATATTTATGAAATAATTTTTGCACAAAAACATGAAAATGCCAGGATTAAGCATGTAAGTTGAATAAATTGGTCTTGTAAAATATTAATGTATACAATATATATATATATATATATATGTATATATATATACCATTATTCGTATATTTGTCCAGTGGAATAAGGTTTTGAATCAGAATGATAAAAGTTTAAAAGAAAAGTACCAGTTAAAAGTGGAGGAAGTATCTCGTTTGCACTAAACAATGGTAAAAAAGGTTTCGTATTCTTAATAAGTATACATGCATTTGGGTATCTCTTACTTATCAAATTCGATCTATTGATTACCAACTTTTTTTAAACTCTTCGCTGCATTCCAAAATAAAAATCCATATCATGAAAACCAAAAAATTTTATGGTTAGCACATGCCACCAGACACATCTTGATTTCCCCTTCGAATAGCATGAGATTTTTAACTTTCAACATTGCTTGAGTTTTTTGACCACTTCAGGTATTTTTTCTAGATTTTTCAATCATACCTTTGAACTTAGTGGTGTGAAAAGACGGTCCAAAGACCGTCCGATGCGTCCGTGCACCGTCCGTTTACAACTATATGGATGCTTATGACATTCTGTCTTTTTCTAACTAGGTCCATGGACCGTCTTTTTACAACACTATTTGAACTACATATCACTTGGACTAGATGAATTGAATTTTTTCAGCTCAAAATATGCAAGTTAAAAAAATGTGATCTTTAGAAAAAATCAATTCATCAAGAACAAGTGATACGTAATAAAAAAGTATGATTGAAAAATCTAGAAAAACAATTTAAAGTTGTCAAAAAAATCATACAGGGTTGTAATTAAAAAATCCCATGCTATTTAATTTTTAAATCAAGATATGTGTGGTGGCA
This sequence comes from Copidosoma aretas, assembly GCA_030522625.1. Lineage (NCBI taxonomy): Eukaryota > Metazoa > Arthropoda > Insecta > Hymenoptera > Encyrtidae > Copidosoma > Copidosoma aretas. The sequence continues at coordinate 10,226 of JAPYYV010009853.1, forward strand.
CGTGCAAACTTGAAAATTTTTTGGTTTTCAGGCTATGGATTTTAGTTTTAGGATGCGACGAAGAGTTTTCAGAGGGTAGATGATCAAAAAATTGAATTTGGTAAATAACGGGCACCCTATATGCATATATGTAGACTAATACGAGAATATTATGTAGCTTACTACGTCACTACTTTTTAATTTTCAGAATCATCCGTTTTTTTTTTTTTTTAGATTGCCAAAAGTTCTCGTCAGCGTATAACTCGTTCTCCATTCTACAACACTGAAAAAAGTTTCAGACGGAATCGCCTTTAAATACGGTGGTGCCGCTGTCAGGCACCTTCTAAACGCGCTCGCCTCAGAGTAAAGGCTATTGGCCTTGGGCCCCGGGGGCCGAGGCTTGAGACTCAAGAGATGGCTCCTTTACTCGAGTCTCGGTGAATCTCCCTCAATATTTAGAGTCATATAGCCGGATGATTTAACATTGAGGACGTAGTGTACATAGTCTATAAATAGATAAAACGTTTAACGTTTATTAATTATTAGGTTTTCTAATGTCCCATTTAATAAGTATGTTTCACGAATGTGATATGCAATAGTAAATAAAAGCATTATTGTTCATTACAACATTTATTTACATCCACAAACACTGTCGTCGAATTGCGAAAAAGATTTGTGGATAGAAATGATAACATGCTGCAGCAGATAATGCAGATATTAACTACTATCTTGTTTTGCATCTAAATTTTTCCAGTGGCCACTAAAGGATCTGGAATACGTTAAAGTGGCCGCTAGGAGTCTCCGAAACTCGTTAGGGAACAGCTGTTCCATCGAACGTGCTTGGAGATGTTTGTACGATAAGTGTTGCCACTCTCCATATGCAGAGTTGAGTCTCCTGTTCTCTAACTTCGTGAAAAACACTATACTCCAGATGCAATGAATTTATTCTAAAACGGGAGCAACTTAAAAACATTAGTTGTTTTTAAATTATAATGTTTCTGACCAATATACAAAATCATTTTCAAATAACGTATGCATATATGCATTGAATTGTAACAATTGTTATTCCCAACCAATCTTGCTTACCAGTCGGGAAATCACCTTTTTTTCTGTTTTATAAAGATTGTGCTGTCATAAAATTATTTTGGAATGATTCATACGCATTTGTATTCGTATCTTTAAAGTGCTGTAATTTTTCTTTAAAATGTTTGAATCTTTTTTTACCATGATTTACCTGAATTTAGAGAAATTTATGTTGTGTTCTTACGTCGACTAAAACTTCTCTATTTGTCCGCCTCCGTGTTCATTTATCCTTCAGGAACTCTGTAAAAATTGTTATTTTTGGTCTATCTTGCTTTAAACCCCTGGTAACTAGCCCTTTTCCAATTCTGACGTAAGTCTTACGGAAGTTGCCTGCTGCTGGAATCTTCCGTCTGACTTCTGCTTATCTGCTTCAGCAGACTTGATCACTT
>JAPYYV010009854.1:0-12401 GCA_030522625.1 Copidosoma aretas
AAAAAGTATCTATTAGTACCAATATATTGATTATATAGTATTGAAAAATGTAGCATTAACGTTAATCCCTTTAAAATATCCACAGAAGATAAAAAATAATGGACAATTAAAACAATCTAATGAACTAAAGAATAATTTGTTCTATTTGTTTTACATTATGGCATTTCATATGCTGTCTCAAACCGTCATATCTTTTAAAACCCTTAAAACATTTTTCCAAATTTTTTTTAAATCCTTTTTCAAATAAATATATATTTCTATTTAAATGTGTCGATCTTTTAAAACTTTTCTTACAGTCAATACATTTAAATAATCGTCCTTTACTATGTTTATTGAAAAATAAGATCAAGCTAAAGTTTAATGTTGTACTGTCTATACCTTTTAAACATTATTTTATAAATTATAATTACATAAATGTGATTATAAATAAAAATTAATATCGAATACCTGTAAAAAAAAAACATTACTTTAATGGAACAAATTTTTAGACTGATATAAATTTTTCAAACTTCATTTACAAATTTTACAATACATCGAGTAGAAAAATTTTGTTCATAATAACCAAACATTGTAATTTACGCAGTAAAAATATTCGCAACAGTGGGAGTCTCTAAAGCAAAAGAAAAAAATCATAAAATCACTAGAAATTATGAAAGATTTTTAAATAGAACGGTGGTCATTGTATAAAATGTGTAAATATTGTTAAAAAAAGTAAAGAGCAACGATGCATTCAATCGACGAAATTATTTTACTAATATAGGAATATAGATGATCATATAGTAATGTAATATAGATGCGCTGAAATTTATTCAAAAGTCCGATTATTTTTAATATATTATTTATAGTTTTTATAGTTGTTTTATAAGTATTTAAACTAATGGTCATTTGAAAAAAAGAGCCAGTGAGTTAATCCAAAAAAGAGGTATTATATATGTTCTATATAAATGCACTCTGTGATATATGCTAAATTAAGGTTGATTCTTTGTTATCTAAAATCACAATCTATCACGTCTGTGTATCTGGCCGAAGTCCTAGCCCAAGCAATCGTTTTATTTAATGTTATATCATTTTTTAAATGAAAAGTTTTTTAAAAGAAATATTTTAAAAAGAGCATAAAAAAAATCTGATATGTATATGAAAAAAAATTAAAATATATCTTAATATTTATTTTATAAATTGAAGAATAAAGGAATTATAAGTTACTTTAATAAATAAATGAAAACTTCATTGTCATTATAAGAAATCTTATATTTGTATTTGTATTATTTATTCCACGTGCACCAATTTCTGGGCTTTTACATATCTACCCATTCTTTCTTATTCCAAATTACCTACCCAACTTATCCCTTTCTTTCCTAAACTCCCCTGGTTCCCCGCCCCAAGTATGCGAGTCTTTTATGCGGGCCCCTAGCGCAAATTTCCCCTTAGACGACTCGGCCATCCATCCTACTGGGTAGTATTTACAGGGCGCAGCGATCGTCTCAAGCATACTCCGAAAGGTATCAGATTAATGGGAGGATCTCTCCCATTACTATCTACCTTACCGTACCAACTGTTAAAATCGATAGTGACTTTACCGATGAGCTGGCCAGGTGTTGGCTTTCCCTGGAAGGAAGCCCCTGGAGGTCCATACATCGTTCGGAAAAATCCACTAATCGTCTTAAAAATCGGATAAGTGGTTTTTCGGTATCCTGGGTACTCCTCCTGTCGAAAAGCCCGAGAAAAACATCTTGATATTTTGCGACGGGATTCGAACCCCGATCCCTTGGAATTTTTTAGACTAGGCAGCTAGCACGCTTACCTTCGAAGCTCTTTATAAGAAATTGTATATATTCATATGATAATTATCAAAATGATTTAACTTATAAATATGCATAATAGGAAAATTGGCAAGCAGAGTGCGCAAGTAGGCGAATATACATATGAATAAATATCACAAATAAGTAGGACAGGTCACGTAATGTAATTACACAGGTAGCAGAGGAACTATAAATGATAAAATATATAAAGCTACAAATCATTGCAAATTGATGAGCAGGATTCTACAATAATTTAGAAAAAAATATGGATCATCGATAAATTCATTGAATACTTAAAAAATGAAAGAAAGAGTAAAAGAAAAGTTAAAGACTGACGAAAAATTCATGAATAGAATAATAAGAGATAAATCAATTAAACAAACCAAAGAAAAATAAGATAAGTAGCAGAAAGCAAAATTTCAAATGAGTTTTGGAGAGCTATTAAAAATTAAAAACAGAAAAAAAGGGATGGTGATAAGAAAAAAGGCATGAAAAAATTCTTTTTAAAATATGTCAAGAGCCAACAATGATACATGTTATACGGAGAACGAATAGAGGAGTATTGGAATCAATAGCAATGCCATAAAAGATTTTACGAGGATACATCCATCATTAAATATAAAAATGTCTATATAAAAATAAGAAAAAATAAAAGACACAGAAATCAGAATTATAGAAAACTGGTTCAAGAATCTGCGAATAATTCGGATGATTGAATTAAAGATGTGTCAAATAATAAGGACGAGTCAGACTGGCATTAGAGCAAAAAAAAGAACAAGGTGCCAAATTTGTGTGTTGAATAGTTTGATTGAAAAAAAAATAGGAGAAGGGGCCATAAATTACATGCTGTATTTATAGACTTCAAAACAAAATTTTATAACATCAATGGTAAAATGTTCCGGGTCAAATTATATCTGAGAGAGATAAGCATAAAAATGAAAAAATGTTGAAAAGAATCTAAAAATGTACAAAAAAACAGGTAATTACGGTCGGGGGCAAACAAATTTATGTAAAAAAAAAGGGTAGTCCAAGGGTGCCTATGTATCTGGGTAATTTCAAGTTTATTCATAGAGACTATAGACGATCAATGCATGTAAAATAATACAGGAAATGTATCAGTCGGCAAACTCAAAATACACTGTCGTTACATTATCTAATTTACGTCGTTTTAGGTGGCCAGCAATTTAATGACAAAAAAACCATGCAGAAAGACTTAGATAAATATAGTACAAAAAATATACTGGATGTAAGCACAAAAAAAAAACTTTTTTTTAGGAGTGGAAAAGAATAAAAACAGATCTGTTTTAATTTGAATTGGAGTCATTGGAAGTTTTAAGCGAGGAAATGGACCGATGGACCCAGAAGTGTGGTTCTCAACAAAAAAGTATCGGTGCACACAAAAAACCGAAGGTAGGGTGCGATGGGCAGTCAAAGCAGTTTTAGGTTCAAGAAAAAGAGCTAACGTAGAAAGTTAAAATTAAATATGATTTTTCATGGACCAAATTATTAAATTATATTGCGCATACGTAGCTGAAAATTGCCCATCAAACAGAAAAAAAACATGTAGAAAAAATAGAAGGCAAATTCAAAATATGCAGTTGATTTAAGATGCAAAGACAATAAGATGTATACAGAAGCTGGAGGCGGGCTGGGTAGGCATGGATTTTGAAATAAAAAAGGAAAGGAAATAGGAAAAAAATACATTCTGATTTACAAATATTATATTGGGTTTAAATGAAAATACACCAGGATATATATGAAAAACGGAGGGGGGAAGAGTTAGCCTAGAACCAGGCATGAGGAAAATGGAAGAAATTTACTTTTTTGACATAACAAAAATGGAGAAGAGCAGGTGGCCTTATTTATGCCTAATTAAAGAATTAACGAACTTTACCAATAAAAATCATACAAAATAGGCAACAAAGTTAAAGTTATGAATGAAAAAGTAGACGATTGGAAAACGATAGGATTTATAAAAAGAAAAACGAAGGACAATAAACTCGACAAAATCAAAGATAATTTTACAAAGAAAAGGAAGTCTTTTGTCTATCAGAAAATACAAAAAAACTATATGGTAAGTGACAACTCTATCAACCGTAAAATATAAAAAAAAGAAAAAAGCAGAGAAAAATAAAGCAAAAATAAATAGATATAGGTGAGTTTAGAAGTTTTTAAGTGCTAGACTGTAGGATCTGCAATGAAAGAAAAACAATTATAAATCACACATTACTACGTAAGGAGGTAAAAAAACAATAAAGAAAATAATAATAATATCAGTCAGGAAAGTAGGATTAAAAGATAATGGAGAGATATGCAGGAGAAAGATGATTTATGTGCAAATATAAGATATGTACGTAGGTAAGTAGGGCACAACAGTAATGATTAAAAGTACAAAAATATGTAATGCGTTATAAATTATTATATTATGTAAATGTATAAAAAATTTTAACACGTTTTTGTATGTTTAATCAATTGCATAAGTTACTTAATTAAATATAATATTTGTACTAATATAGGAGACTGAGAATTTTTAATAGTTATGAAACAAACAAAGAAAATGTGGAAGGATATGAGAATGTATGTAAGAAATAAAAAACAAATAAAAAAACCAATCCACATTTACAAATAATAAGAAAGAATTTCAAAATTGTATCTTAATGTAAACTTATATCTATAATTGATTTTAGAATGACCAAGAATAATAAACAAAGGCTCAAAACTATTTCTGTAGTTATAATGATTGCGCAAATATTGTGTACATGTATAAATATGAATCAATTATAACCTTAAATACCCATTAGAGTCATTATCAGTCTTAAATTTTTAACAATTATTTGAGAAATCAGTAAACTCTTTTCATACATTGACTACATTTGTTCGAGTTTTTAGAAAATTTTCATGAGATCGCTCTGGTTACCTATGTTTGAACGCATCTATGTGTATTGAAAACAAATTTTTTTATTCAGTATTCAGACATAAGAATAAAAATATTGAAATATGAGGGTTGGCACCTGGAACGTGCAGGGGGCGAAGCCCCACTAGTATATATATACATGTACATATTGTCCGTATTCAAATAATCCATTCTCTATCTTGTCAAATATTCGGTTTATTTGGGTTGACTAAATACTTTACTTAAATACCTTACAGCTATTGTATCAGTTCTTTTTTTCTTCCGAGCACAACAGGTTGTAGGTCAGCGGTTTACGTATCAACGTTCCACGCGGGAGATCCGAGTTCGATCCCACTACACTTCGGATTTTTTCAATATGTTTTCAGCTTTCTAATAATAATAATAATAATATTCTTAATATATATAATAATTATTATTATTATAATCTTTATATGTAAAATAATTATAATCTTTATATGTATCATAATTATAATAATAATTAACATAGGTAACTAATTTACGATATAATTACCCCATATGTATATACATGCATACAATATATATCAATAAGTAATAAGGAGATAAGGCAATAATAATTATAATAATTACACATTATCCATCATTAATTAATCAGTGTCCTAATTAACCTAATAAATACCATGCGATTTCAGACAAATAATACCCCTTGACAATGAACTAATCAATTCAATTCCTTTTTATATTTGTTTCAGATCAAATAAATATTTTTTAACTAAAAGCTGTATTTATTGAGATATGATAATTATTTACTATTTTAAACACACGCGTTTTTGATAGGAACATATATTTATCCGAAACAAATGAAATTTTTTTTTATCCAAATGAATGCACTTGTCAATTGAACAAATATTTATGCGATATTGATAAAAATTAATTGATGTTTAATAACTGTTTTTTCACACTCAATAAATATTTATTAACCAATATTTTATTTATTTTAGAAAGAAATAAAAATTTGCTTTAAACTTAAAGAAGTATTTGGTGAGAGATAATAATTATTTACTAATTTTAAATACAAGCGTTTTTGATAGAAATATATATTTTTTCGAAACAAATTAATTTTTTTTTAATCCAAATAAATAAACTTGTCAATTAAATAAATATTCATGCAAAATTGCTAAATATCTATCAATGTTTAGTAACTGTTTCTTCACAATCAATAAATATTTATTTACCAATATTTTATTTATTTTAGAAACAAATTAATATTCAGTAAACTTGAAGAAGTATTTGGAGAGAGATATTTATCATTTACTAACTTTTAAAACAAGTGTTTTAAATTTGAATATACATTTATTTGAAACAAATGAAGTTTTTTTGGTCCAAACAAAAATATTTATTCAATTCAAATAAAAAATGTATTTGAACGTATCTTCATAAATCATTTATTTGATTCAAAAAAATTTATTTGAATGAACCAAAATTTTTTTAGTGTTGTATAGCTCGGAATTGGAACGACGAGAAAGTTACGGGGGAGTGTTTGACTGACCATATATCAGCAGTTGGTCAAGAGAATTTTTCACTCGTAAATGCCAAAACTTTTGTCCGTCACACTGTTGTAAGATATTGAATTCTAATTGAATTTTAGCTAGTGTGGCTGAAAGCCATAATGTGTGCGCACGGATATGTAATGACTGAACATGGTGAGATGAGTCTGTACAGCAGAGCAACAGTTCTCGCAGTTAAAAAGGATTGTGCGACAAATAAAAACGATAAGAATGTTATGAAATCTATCGGAATTTATTTGTTTAACTGTTGAAAATATCCTGTAGAAATTTAAATATATTTATAAAACAGTTTGGGAGTACATCAAAACAAAAGTTCTATTTTTAATATAGGCTCTTATAAAAGTGACTACAAATTTTACAGTAATAGTTCTGTATCTTTGCTTGGAGCAATTAGACATCAATAAAAAATATAGTAAATGAAAGCCTATATAATTAAGGAACAAACGGTTCTTTGCCTCGCTGAATGATACTCCCGAACCTCCTTAATACAAACGCAGACAAAGTCATCAGCAGCTCCTATGCTAAATGCATGGAAGACAGGCGAGCAACGTCTGTTCTCAGCTCGCCTTTTTACGAGTCACGATAACTTTTCACATAATGACTTCTAAAAACCGTTTTACTCAAAATTATGATCTGAAATTTAGTGTAGCCCTTATGGAGACCTGGTATGTATTTAAATTTGTATTATTGATGATTAATAACACACTTTTATTGACAGGAGTCAAGATTTCTCGTACTTTTTATAGGTTATTTTGTACATCCCAAACAACGTGATTTCAAGCTTTTTGACACGTACTATTAAAAACTACTCATTTTAATGTATGTACTTTAATTTTATTATAACTTTTTATGTGTACATGGTTGAGTACTGGCAAGTTAAACAAACCTAAATTTTCTGGAGCAGCGCGGGTGGACGTTTTTAGGCTCGGATAGTACAGCTGCCTTTATACACAGCGCCTTATGCTAGTACCTGTACTTCCCTCTATCTCCCCGCGGGAGCGAACACGAACCTCCTTAAGGGAAATCTACACCAAATAGAATTAATATTGCAATCGAGCTAAAATTTTAGGATACGGATGAAAAATAACCTAAAAATGAACCAATTCAATTTTTCAGACACGGAGTTGCTTGAGAAGCGAGAAATGAATACTTGTGTATTAATCAAATTTAACATGCAACTTTATGGGAAGTCGCAGTTTAGCTGGCTTTGATTACTTATAACTGATTGACTAACATTGCAATTTAAACGAAAAAATTATCGACAATAAATAAATTTCCGACCATTATTTTATAATTTTAAAAACCTGGCAGGGTTGTTTACCAAATAAAAAATAAATTTCTAAGCTGAATGAGGACTTTTGAAGGTTATGTTTTTACGTGAGCGTGAGAAGGACAGACGACAAATGAAACAGTCGCATGCACAGCATAATATGCACAGCACGTACTGTAGCGAGGGATATAACTCTCTTAATATGGTACCGCCGTGTAAGTATAAGTATGAACTCCAGATGCCCCGAAATATCTTGGACCGGCAGAGGAAGGAGCAACCTCGCGGCGATGCAACTACTCACCAGCATGCACTTATATATAGATACCAAAATACCAACCTACCCACCCATAGGTATACATGATGCGTGTCTGTAGGTATATACTAAGAGGCCCGCTAAGTTTGCAGTAAGCGAGAGCAAAGATGAGGAAGCAAAAAGGCAAGAGAGAAAAAAAGCATCGTGTGATAGATATGTATTTTTCCTGCTCTTCGCTACGCGCTCTTAGTCAGGGAATACAAGGATGAAGATGCGTACCTCTATAGTTGGCATTGAGGGGGAGTAGAAAAAAATATAGAAGGTCGGTGCCAGGAAAGAGAATACGGGGAGGACGCGAGCTGCCTGAGGCTACAGACGGTGATCATAGCTGGACTGCGTCTTAGCTGTATTCACGCTCTGAGTTGGACAGCCTTTGCTTCTCCTTTTTTCCTTTTCTACATATCTCGTTCTCACACGCATCGCATACCTAAGGTTGTGGCTGCTGTGGCTAGTACTGGACCAACGTGCCGATCGACTTTGGCCCATGTTTGCTTTACAAGGTCTACGGAGCCAAAGTCTCCTTGAAATTTAGTAAGGAGGAGAGGTCCCCTTGAAGCGGTTAAAAATCAACTGTTTTTTATATCAATAACAACTACTTAATCGGTTTAGCCACAGATCTGTAAGTACGCATGGATCCAGGCGAAAAAAATTGGATTTGCTACAGTTGTTGCCATGTATAAAAATAAGTCTGAACAAAGAGGGTGAGTCCCGTAAGGTCTGACCAGTTGTACAATGGCAACAACGCCTTTTCGGGTGTCTGGCAAAATAAACAAGACAGTTGTAAAACCGTCAATAGACGTAGAGAACGGTCTCTAAAAACTGATGCCCCGTTCCGCAATCCAAAACAACAGTACGCATGTAATAGCTTCAAGCAGAGATATCGTCTTACAACATAAGTAGTTACATTTTTGTTTAATGTAACGAACTAGTGATCCAAGACTAAAGTAGCATGCAAAGTTCTACTTGAAAAACAGTTACCTTATTTGATGACGTTTCAAAGACAAACATCACACTTTAATCAAGCCCTATTGATGCTGAAAAAGCAGAACAAGGTTTGAATCCATATTTAAGTAATAACAAATTTTGGCATCAATAACTAATATGATTAAATAATAAATAATGGATTCCTTAATAACTGTCTAATAAATTAGTTTTCTAATGGACATTAATTTGCGAAATTAACTATTGGCAAAAGTAAAGAACTCCCTTCCCAGAGCACGATGATTAGTAAATGCAATAAATTTTGTATTTTCCCGCGAGTTACATAAGCAGAGCACTGACCTAACCTACAAATTTTAAGTACAAGTAGAAACTCACCAAAAGGCCAGCAAATTTTTATACTTTTTTATTACAAGAATAGTAATATGTATTGTGAGATGTAAGCTATTTCTGAGTACTTTGTTATGTCTTTTCATACCTACGCTTAGCCACTAATGACTTACAAGAACAAAAAGCTTGTATAAAGAAAAAAAAACTACGGAAATAAGTCGGAAACAAGATATCAGATATTATTACCAAGGCATCATTACAAATAGTCCCGTTAAAAATTCAACATTAAAGTTGGTTCTAACTCATTTAGATACTGGGTAAAGTTATACTCTATACGAAGACAAATATACATACGAGCGAGCTCATAATAAGTGAGCAGTTGAAATAATAAAATACATATGTGTCATGTCAATTTTTATTGTAGATTTTTCGTTTGCTTCAACCCTTTTTAACAGCCATAAAAAAGCTTTTAATGATAAAAAGGCTAGATATTCATTTTCTAGTATTATTTCTAAACTTACAAGTTTCAATCAATCTTATCTGGAGACGGATGTGTCTGGGAATTTATACGTTGACAATAATGATATTCAAGAGAATAACATTCCTGTTGACAGCAAAACTTGTGCGTATGAATTCAAATTTTATTAATAAATAATTCTGGGCAATAAATTTTATGTAAGATGTTGAAACTGGACGTATTTAAATTACTGCTAAATATCAATAAATAAAATACTCTAGTACATGTTTCTTTATATTCTAAACGTAAATATGATAAATAAAATTTTTAGCTGCTAGTCGTCATTACTAGAGTGATGCGGAGACAAAGTTTCTGCTCCCAACTTATAAAGAATATGATGTTGTGTATATTGAGGAAAAAATAGCGTACATAATGTTTTGGAATAAGATACTAACACATAAAAAGGTGAAGGTTAAAACGTGAATATTTTGCAGTGTACGAGTTATGGATACTTTGAAAAAATCATACAAAAACGTTATAGACCATGACGCTAAGATCGAAAAAAGTCGTACAACGTGTGAATATTTTAAGGCCAGTAACGTTTTTACACTTTTCTTGCATAGATAAAGAGTGTTGATGGTAAGTGTATCATGATTAAATGTTTAGAAATACGATACAAAAATTAATTCCACTGATTTTAGAGGAAATCTTTGCTAAATAACCGTGGTACGCCCCATATCCTACGCTTGATTTAGTATGCCTTTAGTAAACATGAATCAAAAAATGAGCGGAAGCGAGGCTGGTCGCAGTAATATACATCTGTGTATAATAACTTTAATACAATCAAGTATTCACTGCATGTAATATTTTCTTTAACTTACAGAACGTCGTATACCTGAACTTGACATCCAAGAAAAGCTTTAATAATAATAGGTATTTTTTGGGAAAATTCTTAGCATGGATCTAAATTGGGAGGAAATTGAAAATAAGGCTTATTTACTTGTGACTTTATCATGCAAGATGTCGATAGCCCGTTGTAAAAGTTAAAATTTTCATCAAAAGTTGAATTAGAGTAATGAAAGTTGTTAATTTGTGCCAGCTGATGAAAATGCTTGTAAAAACTTTTTCTTTTTACACGCTATTTAATGGAGAATGAATATTTAACATATTCACTGAATAAGTAATATAAATTAATGAACAAAGTTATCGCGGGCAAAAAGTTGATGCGAAAATCATTTTATCCCCATTTATACAAAGGTTTAATTACGTCCATTTTAAAATATGACATAACTCGATAACTAACAATGCAGAACAAATTTTAACCCCACTTAAATAAAGTGCACAGGTGATAAGAATCACGTTGCACGCACAAAGTGTGGTTGAACCCAGCTAGTTTGTATACCTACATACATCATGTTGTGAAAATGCCTTAGACGAGGCACGATGTGTATAGGTATACATATTGGTTTGCTACACGGAGAGAAAAATCATAGGGCTGTCCCGTAGGTGCCTCTGGTAAAAGTCCACTGAAGCGGGCACCAGTGTTCGCACTATGCAGTTGATGCCATGGCCTCATGTACACGATGAGTGTACAGCCTGCGCTATAGCCATGGCTGTATAGTATTCGCTGTGAGAATAGCAAGTGGTGCCCTTAGCTTGTGGCCAGTGCTTGTACTACGGGGGGACGCAAACAAACAAGTGATCGCATCAAAATAAGATTTTTTGAATGAAATACAAAAATAGATATTGTACTGACATGCATGAGGCGTAAAAGTTGTAGCTGATCAAAATATGAACATGTACGTGTTTTTACGGTGTGGATTGGTACAGGCATTTTGATATTATCATTGTTGAAAGTATAACTGCTTGGGAAATGAACACAGAAAATTGTACACAGATTGACAGGCGCGGCGTCTGCTCCGAGGGACCAAGTACGTGCCATGCTACTGCACGCTATTTAATGAATACCTCGCACTTTCAATAAACATAGTATCAAAATGCCTGCACCAATCCACACCGTATAAAGACAAACGTATGCATATTTCGATAAGCTACAACTTTCACGCTTCATGTATGCTAGTACAACGCCCATATACAAAGATACTGACAGATATTAACGTGCTCTTCGACAGGAAAACAAGCTCAACTTACTAGCTGTATTTCACACAGTTCGAGAGTTCTAATTTTTCCCTAAATCATAGCGCAAGTCTATCGTGGCTTAAAATCTATTTTAATTACCAATTCGAATTATGCTAAGATTATCTGTTTACTTGTGTCCCCCCGTGATTCACCGAATCTCCACCATGGGCGCTGGCGCATATCGTTTTATCCCCTCCAGGCTTATTCTCACAGCGAATAGCTGTGCACGGATAAATCTCATAGAGGCATTGGATTTTTTCCGTTGCCCTCTTGAGATTTGACAAGTAGGAGTGGGGGGTCCCACCAGAAAATTAATTTCTAGTATTCTCTATCTCTTTCGCAGCTCGCACGCTAGTATACATATAAGTAATGCGGGGCGCGGGTATGAGGGGCCACGCCCCACATAGCATCGTACGTTTCTGAAACGTTTCATTGGAAACTTAGAAACGTTTCAACTTAAGTCTCAGGAACGTTTCTGAAACGATCCCAAATTTAGTGCAAATATTAACAAAAATAATTGTTCTTAATTATTTTATCCATACCCAATATCATAAAAACAATAGTAAAAAATAAAAAAAAAACAAAAAAAAAGCTGCCAGATGTGGGGCACGAACCGGGACTGCCGGAACGAAAGGCAAGCATCTTATCCACTTGGCCAGAGAGGTTAAGATACCTGATCTATAATTTACGTCCATATAAGCTGCAAAGGCCATG
>JAPYYV010009855.1:0-13952 GCA_030522625.1 Copidosoma aretas
TGCGCTCTGGGTAAATGCGGGACTGGCTGGGAAAGGTGGGGAATAGAGGGGATTAGTTGGGGTTTAGGATCAACACCCTCCACACAGAGGTGGTAGAGGATGCCCGTAAAAATCAGTTGTAACTGGTGTACGGGTAGGAAATACACAATAAAAATATATATATATATATATATGTATATATATATATATGTATATAGTTTTCATAGTATTTACATATTTATATTCTAAATCAATGATTCCTGTGCATCAAAATCTCATTAACAATAATTTTTTTGGAATAAAAATGTATTCTGAACAATTTTCCACTCTTTTCATATTTGTCTAGGAAGCTGAGGAAAAAAGTTACAGAGAATTTAAGTTTTTTCAATCTTTACAATTTTGACAAATACCACATTTCAAGCAATCAGATTTAACCTTCTCCATACCCTTTTAAACAAGACATCCACAAAAGTACATGATTGCTATCATTCTTATATATCTCACCGTGCAAAACTTATGTTGGTTTCTCATTTAAAAAGGCATTAGGATATGTTCAGACAGATTGCTTCAAATAGAGTGTTTGTCGAACTTGGATAGATGGAGAAAACTTACATGCCATCTTAACTCTTTTCTTGAGCCTCCTGGACAAATATTACAAGAGTAAACAATTGTATAAAATATATTTTTACTCCAAAAAAATGATTGCTTAGAAGATTCTGATGCACGGGAAAAAAGGTCGATTTGGGTGGTAAAGACCGATAGCTGGAATTCCGAATTGTAGGACTCCAAACTGGTCTGGTTGCTGTACGTATGAAAAAATTTGGGTTTTCCCTTTTGAAAAGAGTAATACAAATTATTGAAGAATGGTTAAAAAATTCACTTCATTGATTAAGTCATTTTACTTAAAATATTTTATATAAATCTAATATTGAACTCCATAACAATAATCATAATATTATTTCCTATTTTGATGATATTGTAGCATGTTACATGTGTAGAAACAGAATGATTTTACTTATATACAAGTATGGCTAAATCAACTTGAGTCTTTTTTCAAAATCATCATCCATGGTCAACCGCTTGTTTACAAAAGCAATAATTTTCAAGTGTATAACTCAAAATATGACATTTGAACTTAAAAAAGATCAAGATTTAATTGCTTCTTGAATAAAATGTATGAATAGTCCTATTCTAACTCTTTTTAAAACGACCAAGCCAAAATAAGGTATAGTAGTATATAGGTTAGATACTTTGTCAATATAAGACTTACTTTCAAATCGATCCTGTAAATTCTGAGGTAGATTGTATTTGGAGAATAAATCGTCCATGGTAGCTTTGTCTGGCGTTTATATATGAGAACTAGTTATTTTAACGCGCATCAGATAATTATAAACAACAAACATATATACTTTTACGGTTTGCGCTGGTATTGCACTGCACACTTCAACATCTGATGCATAGATGTCAGGAGTCGCAGCTGCCCGGTTGTGCTAGTGTTACCGACGCACGACTCTGGAGTGCGAGCTCCCCTGACTTGTGCAGCTGCTGCACAAGTAACTGAGGTAACAGGTATTGGGATATTTTGTGTGGTACTTGTACATGCTCTGGCAAAGGATGCACTAGTTTTCTCTCAGGGTACATATGTATCAATCTTAGCCTTAAATACTAATTGGAGTAATGCATTAGTATTTAATTGGTAAAAATGATTTGCTAAATCAATGAAATAATTTCTCATATTGACTATATTAGTTCGATTTCCAAGCGAATTTTCATGTGTCCATTTTGGTTATCTACGTGTGTACGCATGTATGTAATGAAGAATAAATTCCTGTATTAGTAATTTGGTCATATGAATAAAATAAAAAAAATAAGGGGTTTGGCGTGCAAAGCGCGCAGGTAGCGTAGCCTCACTAGTATATATATATATACAAATATATATACACACTTAAGTAGGCAGGAAATAGAAACACTCTTTGCGCTTAAAGTCTTAGTTAATTTTTATCGCGTATATCACTGTCGATCTTCTTTTACTCTCTTGCAGATAAGACAAAACAGACTCTGGCAAATAATTAATAAAAATAGATAGTTAATGAAAAATGTTTGTTAAGTGTGATTCTAGCGCTTATGGCTAAAGAGAGAAAATGACCTTGTTATAAAGCATTCAAGATTTTTACAATGTTGTTCTGTAATCAGTAGTCGAGTATTAGTTTATTTTTGCTGATAAAATTACGAGACGAAATAGGATGACGCATGTTTAATATCCAGAACTCGACTATAGATTTTTCATCACCAGGTCGTAACATGGTCATAGTAACTACTACTCATAACTTTCGGAAGATAATTCCAGTATGACCCTTGATAGAGTAGTAATCTCTCACAATACTTTAGAAAATGGTAATGGAATTGGAATTGGAATTCCTTGTTCATAGTAAATGTTTTCATCCAAATAATATTGTGGTTTAATCCAAGTAAGATTGTGTCTTTGCAAAATTAAACACTTTAGAACATAATATGGTCAGGAACAAACA
This sequence comes from Copidosoma aretas, assembly GCA_030522625.1. NCBI lineage: Eukaryota > Metazoa > Arthropoda > Insecta > Hymenoptera > Encyrtidae > Copidosoma > Copidosoma aretas. The sequence continues at coordinate 2,508 of JAPYYV010009855.1, forward strand.
CAAAATCGATAGTTTTTAAAGAAGTAATTGTGGTTTCAACAAATTTATTTAATTGATTTTTATTTGCAGGCACTTATTATTGACTCTTTGATCGTAAACTGTAATCAAATAGGGTACAAAAATTTATTAATTATTTAAATTCTACGTGTTTTAGATATTGTAACTTATAAATGTACTTTTCAGATATGTCTCGTGATTACGAAAGAAGAAAAAAGGGAAGCAGTAGCATTTCAACAAAATTACGAATGGATACAAATTCTTTGCATTCAAGATCTCGTGGGGATAGTTTGGGAAAACGTAAAGAGTTAGATAATGTCATGCGAAAAGCTCGACAGACTCAATCAAATTATTGGAATAAAAAGCTTTTAGAAGTTGAAGAAAAAGATCCTAATCGTTGGCGACATAGTGGGTACAAGGAGATGTATGTAAGTAGTTCTACTAGTGGAGATAACAGGAGTCAAATGCGTAGTCCAAGGCATCTTAGTTCCCGCCCTCGAAGTCCAAGACCTCGTAGTCCACACACTCCAAAATCACGGAATTTAAGAAATAGATACTCACGTAGTCCACGACGAAAAAGTCCTCGGGTGAGTAATTCCAATACTCCTCGGCCTAGAAGTCCTTTGCTTAGAAGATCGCACTCCCCTAGACCTCGAAGTCCTAAAATAGGAAAATCTCATTCTCCACGACCCAGAAGCCCTAGAACTCTTTTTAATCGATCTCAAAATATCCAAGCGAGACAAGTTGATAGTCCAAGTTCTGAAAGCTCATGTTCAGATCGATCATGTTCCGTCTGTTCTCCAAAAGAACGACAACGGCCATTAAATGTCTCACGGTCACAATCAAGATCAACTTCACCTATACCATCGCACTCTCATACGAAAGAAGTTTCTTCAAACGCAAAAATCGTTTTCTCCAGATCAGGTAGAACAAACTCTCCGTCTGCACTTCAACCACGGAGTCCTTTCTTGAAGCAATCCATATTGCACCAAACAAAAGACGTTAAAATAGCAAAAAAAGATAAACACCGACGGAAACTTACTGCTGATCCTCGAGGACCAGAATCCATCCATATGGTGAATAATAATTTTTTTTCAAGTTTTTCTCGTGTGACTTAAATGATTGTGATGTTAACCACTCCATAAATTTGACGTTTTCCAGCCTATTTTAATAAGTGACGATTAGAGTTTCATACATACGTTGTAATATAATAAGACAATAATCGTGATAGTGTGAGTTCGCTCTTTAGTGCCCGTAGACAATTTAGGTCCATGTAAATACCTTTTCTTGTTCAACGTATTTTGGCCCCCTGAACTCAGAGAGCATTTTGTTAAAGTATGTTAATTAATTGTTATTAACAATTTTTCATATCAAATTTAAAAACTAATGTATAAGCTCATGAAAATTGTTTCTAGATTTTCTTGCTCATTTTAAATATGAAAGGTCTTTCATACAATTTTCAAAATCGTCTGTTCCGGAGTAACAAATTCCCAAAGTTTAAAAAAAAACCGTTATGTACGATTTTTAACCGCGTATAACTTGACCATTACTGCAGTATTTTCAACTCACCAGGGCTAAAATTTTAACTTGAGTTAGTTCATGCAGCTCAGTTATTCAATAATTTTTTAAATAATCGCAGTTATTATTCGTCAGTTGACACTTGAATAACCTAAAAAACTTTGATACAACAAAACTGACCAAAAATAAACGATTTTTAACAAAATGCAGAAAGTTGAGAATGATTGCACCACTATACAGATATACTAAAAGCATAGCGAATAATTTCTGAATTAGGACACCTTCGAAATTGCACGCTAAATTTTTCCAATCTTTTAATATATAAGCAGAAGTTATATTGAACTTATTATACTCGTTTTTTTCAACAGTCGTAAGAAAATATTGGTAATTATGAGCAAAAACAGATGTTTCCAAATTACGTGCTCATAAAAAGCTTTGTTTAAACATGTGAATTATAAGTCAAATATCTCGAAAATGGCACACTAAATCTTCATAAAATTTCAACCACTACGGCAGTGTTAAAAATTTATGTCTCAAGTGTGAACGTTTTTGTTAGAAAATTACTTTTGGCATAAACCACCTCAAAGCAAGTACTTTTTAAGAAAAAATAGTTTTCACACTGTTCATTGTTGTACAACTAAGATATGATGGATCGCTGTATACTTATTTTTATGCTTATGTGTGCTATTGATAATAGTCTAAAAATTCAAAGATTGTCCTTGTACGATGCTGGAAGACAAAACGTTAGCTTGTTTTTGCCGAAAAATTTTCCATTGATTGTTATCAATAATTTTTTATGACAAACCTATAAACTTAGTTTTTTGTCCTACAAAAACGGTTGTAAGATTTCCTTGCTCATTTTAAAGATAATAGATGTCCTGTAAAATATTTACAAACCTTTTAGCTTTGGCGTAAATGATTCCGATAGTTTTAAAAATTGAGTAAATAGGCTATAGCCATTCTGGCTCATTCCTCCCTTTCTCCCGTATGGTGGTGATGGGGAGGAGAGCGATCTTGACTGTTGATGTTGGATGATGGTCTGGGTAGCTCGTGCTGTTGGACGACGGTCTTTTCCTAGAGAGCTTGGAGATCATATTGTTGCAGGAGGTTGCCTAGCATCGTGTTCAAGAAGGAAGTAATCGCAGAGGCTATCTTGGAAAATGTGAAGGAGGAAACCGCACGAGCATCCGTATAAGAGAGTATCTCTTATACGCACACATGTACATGCACTCGTACGCACAAAATAGCTTTTTATCTTCCAAATATTGTTTTACATGTGTAACAAATACAGAAAAAGAGATTTTATTCTCAAAATGTATGTAGAATTTACATATTTGTTATGTCATAAACTTAGCACGCTAAGATTGAGCTAGCTAACTTAGCTTCATAATTTCCATGTACGTAAATTCTTTTTAGATTATTAGCACGAATCATAAAATCATGCTTAAAGTAATTTAACGTAATATCACCCTAGTACCATTCGATTTCATGCACTCCTAGCGTAAGGCAATTGTTACATGTTTTCTTGTCGGAAGGTAAATTGTTGATACTGCAAGGTAGTTGGATCATCCAATGTCACAATGATCCCTGACAATGAGACCACTGGAACTTCTTTACGTATAAAATTTATATCATCATAGTAAAAAAGCCTTAGATAGCTATCCATGATAAATTAACTCACCACACTCTTGTATAACCTTTATTGTCAACAAAAGATTCTTCGTTTAATGAGTATCTAGGAGTCAACCAGCCAATAGATGAATGACGACCACTAAATGAACGATTTTTTCTGAAATGTATTCGTGTTAAATATGTTAAGTATCAGCATACTTTTCCACTCCATTGCAAGGAATGTATTCTTATCATTGATCAACTGTATATTTTGTGTACAAAAAGGCAGTTTTATTACCTCTCGCCCATATGATATAACCCTAGAGCGAGTTTTCAACGTTTTAATTTTTTTTGTTTTTTAACAAACATAATGTCTTACTTGTTATATTTTATTGTGATTCCTAACATATTCTTGCGTTGCAATAAAAAATTCTTTTGTTCTTCAATAGTATAAGTTCATAGATATTTCAATACAGTACGAAAATTTCCTTAAACGTTCATCTATTGGGACGTTCACCCTATCATTCGTGAATTCTATTATGGTTCAAAAAAATTTTTTTTTACTGCCCTTGACTTCTCTACGTACAAAAGGCTTCTTCTATTCTGCACTGTTACTTTTACTACTTTGCCACATTGCTGAAAATTGAGAGGAAAGTCTTACGAAACTAACATTCCAGTTAGAAGTCGAATTTTGTTGTTCGCTTAACATTATAAATAGCACATATGGATTTAGATGTACCAAATAGTAAATACTTGATGATATCAGTAACTTTAATATTAAATCGCTCGAGCCAATATTTCTTCATCCCACCAATCACAATTTTTGAGATTCTTTCGAACACCATTACTAATTTCTGTGTAGTCAACATCAACTGACTGCCAATCTAATCGATGATAACACAGGCCAACAAAAAAAATGTTTTTTCTGTGCCATGAATACCATAATAATATTCCTATGTATTTTTTGCCGCTGAACGTGAATCCGTATTCCGTTCAACCTGTAGACGTCGGAATTTTTTCCTAACCACAAAAAACACCCAACGTTTTTCCAATTGTTCATTTGTCCGAAAGCAGAAAAATCAGATAAAAAACAGAGTCTGTTTCCTTCCATTTTTTTAAACTATATCATAACCAACATTCGCGAACTAGAATAATTTTTTCCTGTACCGGCGCGTCCGTGAGCTGCATTTGTCGTTCATGGCCTTTTAAAGAAGACCAGTATTTATCACACGTTTTATCAAAATGTAAGTAAATATGTAAGGTTGGAGAAGTGTTTTTACTAACTTAGCCCGCGTTTTATTCATCAACATATTTATGCGTAACGTTCACATGCCGACCTATTGTTGAGCTGAACTAAATAATAGTGCTAGGGCAAAACTTAAGAAGATAGATGAAGGAACGGCACGTCTGTTTTGGCTTTTTGTACATCATTTTCCGTATCGTAACCCGCGTGCAGCTGAATCTGCGGATGCATGGGTTCACTGAGGACCTGGTGCGCGGAAAGATGCAATCGGTGATCGGCTGGCAAGCAAGCTTCCCTCTTTGCATCTTTTTGCACATGTTTGTACGAAATTTTTAATGTTAAAAACACGGTGCATAGTTACTAGATATTCGTTTCGCAATATTCAGGTCAATCATATATATAGAAATATACAGTTACGGTTACGTTGGTTGTTTTTTAGCAAATAACTCTAACCAAGTACACCGTACGTCAATTTGGAATTTGGCGCACACGCTTACTATGGTTTTCATTTCGTAGTTTTGCTGAAAGTTTAGTAACTGTTTCGATATTCTTTATTTAGGGAACACTACTCGTACACTACGTTGTTAACGCAACGTAACTTCAATTACCACTCGCATATGTATGTACAAAATTTTTAATGCTTAATACGTGCTGTTTACGTAAATTTTATCGTTTATCCTTTATAACAACTGCATCCAATCCCAAGAACGTCAATGTTTTCCAATGAATAGTGCAAATATCTTCCACTGTTTTTTTCCACCTCCTGTTGATTTCGAAACGATGTTTGTGCATTCATACATTGCACATGCTCTTTTCCAATGATCAAACTTGTATAAGCATATAGTTGAAGTGAATTATTTTCCTAATATTAAGGTGGCTCCAGCGTAATATACATGCAAGCCCGTATTTTTCCAATTTTCTATGTTATAAGCGCGGATGACCGCGGTGTCTCCATCTTTTTTTTATTACTGTAAATATCGATTTGACGCACATTATTATAAAACATTTCGATATTTTGTACGTTAACGCATTATTTTTTTGATACCATAATATACTACGAAAAATAATATCAAAGCTAATAGTTTTTTTATAATCTATACGTTTTTTATTTACCCTGGGTTGTGGATTATATCATCCGCTAGGCATGCGTTCCAGTAACCCACATGTTAAAACGCAATTTTTTAACAGCGAGTAACCAAAATTTTTAACGTCGACTTTAAAGTTTTTTTTTATTAATTAAAAGATAATGGTTCAACGAATACTATTAAATTTGTTTTAGGTTTATTGGGTTTTTTAAAATATGTTACATGGACGGCACTGGAGCCACCATAATGTACGATTAGTAGTTTGCACAAGTGAAATTGTAAACGTCTTACTACCAACTTATTCGCATTCAAGACTTTGTGAAGATTGTTCTTCAGCTGAGAAGAGGGCAAACCACTCTGGTGATTGTGCAAAAAAAATTTCGTTTCCTCGATAAGCATTGCAAGCGTAATCGTATGGTACGCATAATAATGTCTTTAAGAAAGATATATTATTCTCAATCCTCCCTTTATCGTCTCTATTACAAAATACGAGGTCTGTTCAAAAAGTATCGCGAATTTTTTATTTTTTCAAAAAGTATTTATTTATTTATGAATATCTATTTTGTCCCCTTCAAAGTAATCCTCCTCGAATATAATACACTTATGCAAACGTTTTTTCCAATGCTCGAAACACTTCAAAAAATAATTTTTTGTGATCTTGTTCAGCTCCTCCTTCGATGCCGTCTTTATCTCCTCAATCGTGGCGTAGCGTCGTTATTTCATGGGCTTCTTCAGTTTTAGGAACAGAAAATAGTCACAGAGGGCCAGGTCTGGGGAATACGGTAGCTGCGGCACCATTACTGTCTTTTTTTGGCTAAATATTAGCGCGCACAAGCAACGATGTTTGTGCAGGGGCGTTATCATGGTGCAAAAGCCAGTTTTTTTCTTCCACAAATCCGGGAATTTTTGGCGGATTGCTTCACGCCAATTGCGCATAACTTGCAGGTAATATTTTTTATTGACCGTACTACCCTGTGGCAAGAACTCATGATGCACCACGCTCCTGCAATCGAAGAAAACTGTGAGAAAAATCTTCACATTTGACCGAACTTGGCGCGCTTTTTGCAGTCTTGGTTCATGCGGCAGCTTCCATTGGGATGATTGAGCTTTAGTTTCCACGTCGTAACCATAAACCCATAAACCATAAATCATTGGCTAAAATCGAATGGCACGAGCCAATCGATATGTTTAGATCCTCAGCAACTTCTATGACGGTGATTCGTCGATTGGCCAATACTATTTTCTTCACTTTATCAATGTTTTCGTCTGTTGTTGACGTGCTCGGGCGTCTGGCATGCTGTTCGTCGTTCACATCTTCTCGGCTCTCTAAGAACTTTTTGTACCACCGATAAACGTTGCTTTGGTCCAAGGTAGCTTCACCATATGCCACAGTAAACATTCGGAATGCGTCCACGCACTTTATTTTGTTTTTCACACAAAATTTGATACAGATTCTGTGATTTATTTTTTGGAATAGGTAAAAATCGGTGAGGAGTCAAAACACATCCAAGCACAACAGCTGTCAAAAATTAACTAAACATTCAAAATGGCCGACCTCGTCAGCATAAGTAAGGGACATGAGTACCAACATAACGCTACAAAAAAATCAAAAATCAAATACACGTAGCCCCTGGAAATTTAAAATTCGCGATACTTTTTGAACAAACCTCGTACCTGCGCACAACTACTTTTTCATGGTATTTTTTAGTTTACACGTATCACATCATGGACAACATTAAGAGTAACATCAGGTGCTACTACGATTTACCTAATACTCCGAACTTAAAAAAACCAAGTACTGCAACAGCATGACCGTTTCATGTTTTTGTACTTCCAAATTTTTTAAATACAAATTTGTTCTTTACCGCTTACAGATTGTGGAAGGTATTGCCGAGGAAGTAGAAATATGCTCGCTTTGTCACCGGGAGATGTTAGACACAGATGATTTAGTACAGATTAAAGAGAAACAAATATATACATTTATTGCAAAGAGTGAGGGTAGAGGAGAAGATGATTTGACAAACTAGGAAGGCAAGATAATATTGACATTACATGCTGAATGTAGAAAACGGTATTTGAGTAAAAGACCTACAAAAAAACGGAAATTAGCAGAAGTAGATAATGCTGCTGGGAGTCCTGCACCTACTAGATCACGATGCCATTCTCAGGATTCCGAATGTTTTATTGAACCTGCTTCATTACGCTCTCAATCTCAGAATTCTGAAATTCATATTAAACCAACTCGGTCACGTTCTCATTCTCAGGAGTTCGCCATTCCAATAGAAGATACACAAGAACAGTCCCAACCGCAAATTGTACGAAGTGATTTCAATTTTGATGAAAACTGCTTTATTTGCGCTTTGCTAGCAGACCAAAGAAAAGGTGCCGTACATATGATCCCCAGTGAGGAATATTTGCAGTACTTTACTGAAATTCATAGCATGAGCAATAATGATAATGCCAAAATAATCGTTGAAAGATTGCACCAACGCGAGTGTTTCGGTAATCCTAAATGTTTATATGACCGCTAATGTAAATCCAAATTTTTGCGGGAACCAGTATAAGGAACTTTCAAAGTTCGTAAAGATACTAAGCGCATTGATGAAATTTTAGAACGAGTTTACGAACACATTGAAACAAGTGGAGAGTTTACATTCTTCCTTCATGACATATACAAAGTAATCGGTCATACTATTACCTCGACAACATTGCTTAGCCGATTAAAAGCCCACTATAAAGACAAAATTCATATTGTACAACGAATAGAAAAACAGACAGTTATTTACTACAACATTAATATTCACAATATCTGCAGCAAACATTACCTTAACGATGGAAACATCACACTGATTTTGAAAAAAACGTTATCTTAACCACAGCTGCTAAAATATTGCGGACCGACATCTTGTCAACTAAAAAAATTTATGAAACATATGCGCCTGCCAAGAACTTTTTATACAAGATCAATTCTGCTATTCCGCAGTCACTTCAAAAATTGGTTACTCAACTACTATTCGATGATTCAAAAGGCACGATACACAATCACAAACCAAAACGAGATATGATAATGCATTCAATCATGATGTTGGTTCGGCCACATTAATTTCTTTCAAGACTTCAACTTTCTCTCAGAATTTACATTTTACAAAAAACGGGAAAAAAACATATTGTTGATCTCCTGTACAAAATTAGGAGTTTGTGCGACTTACGATGCAGTACAATTATTTGTGGAATTCATGGAATTTTCGGCGTTTGATATGGATTACCAAAAATCTTGTGTAATATGTCAACCTTTTATAAACCTACCGCCTTCAGATCTCACAAGCATTAATACGGCACTCCATTTTGCAGCAGATGAGTGCAGAAAAATGAATCAACAAACTTACTTTGTAACTATTGATCAACCTTTGTATTATAAAGCACGTAGCATTGTGGATGAAGCGCAAGATACAAAATTTCAAAATATTCAAGTTCGTTTGGGTGGATTTCACTTTCTTATGTCGTATTTCGGATCGATTGGTTTTACAATGGACGGCTCCGGACTAGAAGAGTTGTGGTGTACTATTTATGCTCCGCAGTCTGTAAAACAATCAATGTCTGGACATGCATTTTTCTGTGCATTAGGATCACATATTTTAACTTTCATGGCGATCGAAATTCATATATGTAAGAAGATTCCAACTGCTGATGCTGATAAAGACCACTTCGTTGACCGTGACTCCAATTCTTTTCTTGAAAACTAGCGTGCAACAATACAAATATACAACTCAGATTCAACTGTCAAAAGTCTAACCAAATTATTAATCGAAAAAATAGAATCTTTGGAAAGCAGTGGTCCGACATAAAAATTATAGATTCAATATTTTAGATGTGTCGCGACATTTTTGAAATTTACAGAAGCAGAGCAATTAGGTAATTTTAAATTGCATTTGCAAAGTACTAGAGAAATGTTGCCTCTATACCACGCCACAGGACACTTTGCACACGCAAAGTATGGAAAAATTTACTTACAGGATACAGAAGAACTAGAAGAAAAATGCCAGACACCGAATTTCATCTCTACGCAGAGCGTGGTTACTTTACTATCAGAAGATCAGATAAAGCTTGGTCAGGAGTATGGTCTGACATGATGATCGAAACAACCCTTAATAGATTTTTTGGTACCGACTTAAAACACGGAATGAGTGTCACGCCTAGCGTTGTTTCTCGCTATTTAGCAGCTATGCCATCGGCTTTTTCTATAATGGAGTACCTTGAAATGTACTGCTCATTGAAAACGACTTCTAGTGAGTAACATGTAGATTTAAATACCACTAGAAGTATACGCGATTTCATCGATGTTAATAAATTATTGTACTGGCTTAACGATCACGAGCCATTTTCATCCTGTAAAGATTTGAAATCACTCAGCACTGGTCTCATTGGTGATAGAACAGTAAATTGCCATATGGCGCTAGGAAAAGGTCGGCAAAGCATAGAAAAAATGGTTGGTAAAAAATTGGACAGTTGTCATTGTCTAGAACATTTAATGTTAAATCACTATCTACTTTGAAAAATTCAAGTCATTTAGTGAATAGTATAAAAAAACATACCCCTCATATGATTCTGTTCCAATATCTTTTTGACTATAACCATAAAAAACTATTACGCAGTCTTAACCAGAATTTTTGCAGACATAATCTAAGTACGATTAAAAAATATCTCGGTATTGTACACTGTGAGACCAAACTACTTTATGTAAATGCTACCCACCATCTATTACATATCTAAACTCCTTCAGTAGTGCTTGTGACTATAACGTTGATGACATTATTTTATACAATTCTGATTTGGTTGATTTCCCCATCAATCCATCTTCGTCCAACAAACATAACGGATATGGTACCAGTTTATATGAAAAGCATTTTGAATGTAATCTTCATTTTGACCTCTCAAAACTGCTGATATTCGTTGAAAAAGTGAATTTGGATCTATATTAATGCTGTGCTCCTTAGTTAAATAACTTGAATTTTTCAAAGTAGATAGTGATTTAACATTAAATGTTCTAGACAATGACAACTGTCCAATTTTTTTACCGACCATTTTTTCTATGCTTTGCCGACCTTTTCCTAGCGCCGTATGGCAATTTACTGTTCTATCACCAATGAGACCAGTGCTGAGTGATTTTAAAACTTTACACGATGAAAGTGGCTCGTGATCGTCAAGCCGGTAAAATAATTTATTAATATCGATGAAATCGCCTATACTTGACATGGTATTTAAATCTACATGTTGCTCACTAGAAGTCGTTCTCAATGCGCAGTACATTTCAAGGTACTACATTATAGAAAAATCCGATGGCATAGCTGCTAAATAGCGAGAAACAACGCTAGGCGTGACACTTATTCCGTGTTTTAAGTCAGTACCAAAAAATCTATAAAGGGTTGTTTCGATCATCATGTCAGACATTCTCCTGACTAAGCTTCATCTGATCTTCTGATAGTAAAGTAACCGCGCTCTGCGTAGAGATGAAATTCGGTGTCTGGCATTTTTCTTCTAGTTCTTCTGTACCCTGTAAGTGAATTTGTCCATACTTTGCGTATGCAAAGTGTCCTGTGGCGTGGTATAGAGGCAACATTTCTCTAATACTTTGCAAATGCAATTTAAAATTACCTAATCGCTCTGCTTCTATAAATTGCAAAAATGTCGCGACACATCTAAAATATTGTATCTTTAATTCTGATGTCGGACCACTGCTTTCCAAAGATTCTATTTTTTCGATTAATAATTTGGTTAGACTTTCGACACTTGAATCTGAATTGCTTATTTGTATTGTTGCGCGCTAGTTTTCAAGAAAAGAATTGGAGTCACGAGGTGCCGTGGAATCGCCGAGTCCTCCTTTATTCCATATGGCTTCAAAAAGGTCAACGAAGTGGTCTTTATCAGCATCAGCAGTTGGAATCTTCTTACATATATGAATTTCGATCGCCATGAAAGTTAAAATATGTGATC